>JAPFRW010000237.1:0-196597 GCA_030778065.1 Akanthomyces uredinophilus
ATCTAATATTTATTTAAATAAGAAGTACTATTCTACCTAGATTATAATATAAACTTAGGTTATTAGAGGATATTATAAAGGTAGATTTATAGTAAGGCTAAGTACTATACTATATTATAAGAGTTAAGCTATTTATTTTACTTTCTCTTATATAAATAGAGTTCCTACTAATCTACCTATCACTATATATTCTTAGTATAACTGCTATATAGTTAGTATAATTATAGTGTCTATATAGTAGAATGCTGAGTAAGCTAAAGAGGAGTTAGGCGAAAACGAGGCATATATATATGGCTGATGAGTTGCGTTATTATTTAGTGTAGACGTAAAGCTGAGAAATGGTCCAAATGCGCTTTTCTCTACTCCAGTGCAATATCGCGTGCGTAATAAATTTGCGCGGTTTGCAGACTCACGGCGGCGCGACAGGAAGTTGTCGCGAAGTTGGAGGTCAAACTAACGGCCAATGTTAAACAATGGTGGCGAAGCCCCTCAGGGTTCAGTGCAAAGAAATGAGGGATGGCAACAAAACCCGATGAATTAATCTGTCCATGCACTGCTTGCCCTCCGTCAGAGTTGGCATGCGGGCATGTTTACGGCTCGATGCGGCTGGCCAGTCGCTTGGCAAATCCATTTCTTGTTGCGTTACCGTAGCACTTGGCACGAGAAAAGTCGAAGATCACTTGGATGACACAAATAAAGAAAATTCACGGCGAAAATCCCAATTGAAGCTATTTTGTACCACCATTGAGTTTCGTTGCCTCCTTGCACTCTATAGCAGATTGTCGCTACCTTGAGGTATCACGTGCACACTACAATGTTAGCGCTTGTCGTGACGTCTCAGTCAACTTGCTGACAACCCCCAAACGAAGACAATTCAGCAAACAGCATCTAAGAAGTGGCACGATGGATTTGCCAAAGGCATTCAAAAATGCAGCCTATGGCGGTGGCACTCAAAATAGCAACATTGGAAGTGGGAACCAGTACAACAATAACGGTCCAGGCCATCAAAATAATGGGCCAGGAACGCAGAATATTGGCAACAATTATATCAGTACGACTCCCACGCCTAAACCTCAAAGGACATTGCTGTCCGCAACAGTTTTGTGATAATCATTCAAGCCCTTTTAATTATGATTATTCTATAGCCAAGTTGCTTAGTTGCTAACCTATGATGTTGTTTCTAGTATCTGTACTTGGGCAAACATTTCTTGATAACAATTGCAGGTCACAGGGAGAGGCATTGAACAAATCGATTACTATAGAGAACCATACACACTACCATTCTCAAGGTGAATAGTACGATGTCCGGCCATGTTCCCGTCTATAGCAAGCAGGATGGAACCTAAAGCAGGGCTACATTAACTACCGACGGTGGTTACCAGTGGCATAGCGGGCTGACAAAGGTTTCAAGATGCTACGGCTTTTACCGACATATCCCCCGACGAATGGCACCTACGAGGTAAGAGAAATATGACGTCTAACTCTGTACACAATGGCTCATGCTCGTATTGCTCAGCTTGTCGAAAATTTTTAAGGTCCTCTGCGTCGCTAGACAATTTTCACAACATCGAATCTTTTGACTCTGCAGAATGGCTATTTCACCAGGAGGCTTACAAGAATTGGCAAGGTCTAAGCCTAATTGATGCAAAACAGGCCTTGCTCACCATCAAAGGAAAAGCTTTTACAGGAAAGTCTTCCATGATGAAGAGGGCTGTTGATGTTAGTCTAAAAAACAGCAAGGTGACTACACTCCACCACTTCTTTGGAGGCGGCTCAGAGGATGCGACAGGCGACCTCCTACGCGACCTTCTTAGCCAGCTTCTTGACGCCTTGCCCTACAAGAATAAGCCGTGGGAGTATATTCGGCGCTGGAGTCAAGAGATTGCAGACGAGCAATGTGTTGACCTTTCATCCTGTCACCGACTTCAAAATGTCATCACACGCCTTCTTGTCGATGGAAAAGACACTTTGACTGTTTGCGTCTTTGTTGATGCCATTGACGACTGCCTTGGTCACAGCTCCATCGACATGGTCCATCCGGCAATTGACGAAGAGAAACCTCTCAGGGTACTACATATACTAGCACACATGCTACAGTCCACGTCAGCCGCTCATATGGACCTCAGGATATGTGTGTCTCGCCGACATCTTCCAGACTACTATGACAGAGAGCCACCGTCGACCACGGTCAACCTGAATCAGTATATGAACTATGCAATTGGGCCTTTCATCCGAGAGAAGCTGCAATCCATTCCAGATCCTGCCAAGGTCACACAACTACTTTTGCAGCTGAGTGAGTCTGGAGCGCACAACTTTGGCTGGGCAGGCGTGATTTGCCAAAACCTGGTCAAAAGAAGAAGCATTAGTCTGGAAGAGTTGAGAAAAATAGCATCACAGGTGATTGATGACCATGAAGCTTTTTACTGTGGTGCTCTACGCTCCTCTCAAGCGTGGCTGGGCGAAGGCGGCCATCTGCACCTCTTGCACCTCCTGCAAATCGCGCTGGGCTCCTTTAGACGACTAACGGCAAACGAATTTCGGCATGCGTATGCTTTTGCAGCAAAGGACGAGTTTGAGCCACCAAGCATGGCCGCTTGGGAGACTTCTGACGAGGGGCACTCTGCCACAGATTTTGAAGAATTTCTTTCGCTAGCCACCGGCGGCCTCTTGGAGATTGTCACCTGGGAAAAGACATCGCGGTATGCCATGAATGCCCAAGAAGCGGCGGAAAGCGCGCAGATCCGACACAACGTTTCGTTCCTTCACCGTTCGACGGAGACTTTCCTTCGCAGTGACAAGGGTCTTCAGCGACTAGGAATAGAGTCTCAGCTTCAGCTCGAGACGCAATGCCATTTGCACATGTTTAAGATATGTAAGCTTGCTCTACAAATGAGCAGTCTGCGAGACAACGATGATGTGCACATTGTGGACTACGCTTGCGAGTTCTGGCTGCGCCACGCGCGAATGTGCGGCGAGCTGGCGGAAGAAATTGATCTTCCCGCATTCATGCTGAGATGTAAGGAAGACAAGGAAGATCAAGCCCAAAGATTCATTCAACGACAAATACGACTACTGGGAGCTTCTATGAGCAGTGAAATCTTATACCTCGAAGGCGAGACAAGCATGTTGGTGCTGCTGTCGACACTGGGCTGTACTGTTCTGCTACGCAAACACATTCGCACATGCAAACTGTGTAAGCGCGCACTGCCTCACCCACGCAGATTGGCACATCCCTCCGCGGCCTATCTCAAAGCCCTGAGCAACACCATAGAAGTGGAACAGTTTGAGACGGCGACTTATTTGCTGGACTTGCTCCCGCAACAACACGTCAACGTCTTACTCGAGCGAGACATGACTCCGTTGTATCAAGCCTGCTACTGTCACAGTATAAGTAGATCAAGTAAAGCGAAAGAAGCGTGCCTGGCTTTTGTACAAGCTTTGCTTGCCCGAGGCGCGGACCCATGCGAGCATTCCTACTACGACGGCACTTACCAGTACCCGCTTCACCTTGCCATTGCCAGCAACAACACGCCGCTGATCAGGGTGCTATGTCGAGGCAGAGAGCGAGAAGTGTTGAACAACATGCTGAAAATAGTGCACGAACCATCGGGATGGCCGGCGCTGCACTGTGCTGTCAAATTTAACTCTGAAAGGCGACAGGATAAGACGCGCCTCAAGATCCTGCAGGTCTTGCTGGATGAAGCGCCAGAGCCGGCCGAATTATTGACACTGGGGGATATGGATCATAAATCAGCATTGGAACTAGCACAAGAAATGCACGACGAAGATACCGTGGAGCTATTACAGAGATATGAAGAGAGCGACGAGGAGAGCGACGAACAAGGATCAGAGGAGAGCGAAGAAGTGTAAGACTGTGAGGAGCAGGAAGAGAAGGATAAGTCAAGTATCACGACGTGTGGATTCATCAGGGCAGGAAGTAAGTAATGAAGCCACACAGTATACACATGGTGGTCAACTTTTGCTTAATAATGATGGACGTGAGAACGACGGATTGATAATGATCATTAAGCGACTCACTGGCTGGCTGCCCCAGATGATGACCTTTCTATTGCCAGGTGGTCAATAAAATGATCAAAATGAAGTAATTGGGTGGAAAGTATTGGCAGGAGAAATGACCCTTCGCAAAGGCACATGGGCGAACCTGGGTCAACTGTGCATCCACAGCCACCAACAACGAGCGGATACTTTCGTCCCGGAATTCATGCTCATCTGTTCTTACAAGCATGTTCTTACAAGCATGTTTGAAACACTAATCGCTCTAGTATCACCGGTGAAGGCGCATGTTCGCGCCAGGAAGTTCCGTCCATTGACAGATCTGATTATCGTCATTCCATTGACAACCCTCTCGTGATCAACATCATTATTGCTCTCGTCAGTACACATTTATTACATTACATTTTCGTGGCGACAATGATTGTTAACGAATGAGTCATGCCGATTATGGATACATTTGAAAGTGAAAGAATAAAGCGCGTGAAAAAGGGGAGATCATCCATTACAACTCGATATACATCAAAACAATAAGCAGGAAACCTGACAACCAAGACTTGGCTCTGGGCCGAAACGCCGGGGCAGAGGACGACCCCTTTGACGGTTTGGCGGTGGAACTTTGTGACGCAGTCGTAACAGTCACGTCTGAGGCTTTTCTTGTCGCAGCACTAGGAATGGATCCCGCTGTTGTGTATGTGACGGAGGTATACGCCGTGGGGACTGTGGTATCGCCAGTCGAGGCCGTGATGGTTGCCGCCGCCGACGGGCCAAGGATGGTTTCGGTATCGCTGTCTGTGTAGCCGTACTCGGCAAGCTCGGCCGTGGTCATGTACCATTGGTAGCACCAGACGCGATCAGAGTATGGGTACAGCCAGCATCGCCGCACCAGCTTCACCTTGTCGTTGCCCTGAACCTGCAACACCTTGTCGTACGACAGCGCCCGATAGAGATAGTATGGCTCGTAGTAGATGACCTCTAGCGTGGTGGTGTTGACCAGAACGACGCGTTCCCATATGTCGAGATAGAATGATACGCCGGTATCCTACTCGCGCATCAGCTTTGAGTCTCCTTCGGAAGACAGGCATGTTTGTAGAAGGGACAATTTTCACAAGAGACGAGATGCTTACCTTTAGGACTGGACTGAACTGATCAGAGAGCGATGGCGGCCAATCATCCACAAAGTAGTCGCCGTCTGAGCCGTCACTGTAGGTTTCATCCGAGTCTTGATGAGGAGCCACATCAGTCCCAACAGTCGAGTCATCTCTGGAACTATCGCTGGGACCGCCCGTCGAGCGACGATTGCCCTTCCTCCTGTTCTGACCCAGCTGTGGTTTTGGGCCCTTGTTTGCGGGTAATTGTTGGGCAAACCGCGGCGGAAACCTCTTAATCTGCCTGGGTGGGCATATTCGCTCCATGATGGGCACCTGTCCTCTCCCGAAGCAAGGCGTCAGACTGCGAACATGATCATCGTTGATGCCCTTGTTGCAGAGACAGCCGTAAAAGCCCACAGCGGCTCCAATGCATTTCTCGAGAGCCGCCAGTATGGTGCCACCGGCGCCGCCTTGTCTGAAAGCAAAGCACTCAAAAGCGCCATCGTACAGCAAAAAGCCGGGAGTGAAGCACTTGGCTAGATCATCATCTCCGGAGACGTCGTAGTAATTGTAATTGCCACCATCGTAGTTGTCGCGCACCATGGATTGGCACATTGGCTTGTTTTCCGTCTCGGCGTTCAGGCGCTCGTCGTTCATCAAGTGTAAGAGATCGGACTGGCATCTCTGGCATTTCAGTCGGCCGCCTGCAAACCCAGGATCGGCAGGACACTTTTGAGACACGGCGCATCCATATCTGTCTTGCGCAAGAGCGACGACAGATGCGCAAGCCAAAAACACGACGAGACGAACAAGTCCGATGCGCGTGAGAGGCTGCATGTTGGCTGCAGTTGAGCCGAAGAATGATGGAAGTCTCTCTTTGTCTCTGCAACGAAGATGGGGTATTGCTGTTTCAATATAACAATCTCTTCAACGTGGGTTGCTGTTTTGAACGTATGCCCTGGCTTGAGCGGCATGTACAAATTCGGCAATGGCCGACTGGAGATGGTGCATTAGCTTGCTCTGCATGCGTACGCTGGTAAATTGCAAGGACGCCGCCATTCTACTGAGTAGTCGCACAACCCAAGCCACTCCAAGGATCACCTAGGTGGGCAAAGGAGGCTGTACATGTATATCCACGTAAAGCACAACACGCGTGCAGTAAGGCGAGAAACATCAAAACGGCTCAGTATACAGCTGGCCTCTTTTGCAGCACTCTTTCTCTTGTACAATGGCTCGAACATCGCATACATGCCAACATCTATGCATGCGCGCGACTCGCGCGGGATGCATGTCAGAATTTACGAACCTGGTGGCGCAGCGCCAGTCTTAGTTTAGCTGTCAATTGCGCGACGCACTAAAAAGACGTGCCATTTTCTTCGTCGGGCGTACCTTGCTCCAGCTTGTCATCTGCACGTGAGTTGTTTCTCCCTACAGCCATGTCTCTACCTACACGCATATCAGTAAGCACTGAAGCCGTTCAGCTCACAGCAAAACTAATAAATCCTGGCCAGCACCCGAGATGCCTGGCCGGATCAGCATGAGACCACATTTTTGGACTAGAGCCGCCTTGGTCAATGAGCTTGTACTAAGTGTGATGCATAAGTCAAATACCCTCGGATGTACCCACAAGGAAGAACGCGAGCTTGCAGGGCTTTCGCCGTCTCCGCCACCAGAATTGAGGTACAAACCCCCTGTCTTCATCAAGAATTTCGATCTCTTATTAGCGCCAGACAGATACCTCGCCGAGGTATACAGACTACCCAGTATAGCTGTTGCAAGACATAAAGTCTACTTTTCTCCACTGACACGCTGTGAGGAGCTTTCATCTTAGCTAGCTAGCAGTCTCGTAAGGGAATTTGGAAGATGGACTATGCCCGGGCGGGGAAAAACAGGGTGGCGTCCGCGGGCCGACATACTGATTAAACTATTCAGCTACTGGGGGTCGCCCCCCAGCTAGGCAACGCAAAAAGAGCCTGGCCGTTTCAGAAGTCCACCTCCACCTTGTCAAGATGTAGGCGCGCGCGTGTTACGTAAAAAATGCCAGGTGTAGTTTACTTCTCTTCTGGATGAAGCCAAATGAGGACGAGAAAAATAAGACAAACACTTTCAGAAGTACAAAGTCGGCCGCAGATTGTCAACGACGCAGCGATGTCGTCGAGCAGCGGCCGAGTGACTGTCAGTTTGCAGTGTTCTCTCTCAGTGCTGCCTGGAACTGCTCGGCAGCAACTCAAGATGCATCCAATAGTCATTGCTCAGATATACATTTTCAGGCCGTCTTGCCAAAATTTCCAGAGGCAACAAGCAATACCAGCCTAGCCTTGAGAAACCCTGCTGTTGCTACTAGATGCCAGCGCCTGACCGGTCTCAATCAGCTAGTTGATGGATGGGGACTACAAGGTTGTATGTGGGCTGATTCTGGAGGCGGCGCAGTCCATGTAAAGGAGGGACGAAGCCCCCTTTCTGTGGTGTGTGGTCACCCACAAATCACGTTGTTCAGTACGCCTTTTCCAACTTTTGTGGGAGGCCCCCCATGGTGCCCCTCAGTAGTGTAGTCCTCCTGCCTGCAGCTACTGGGTAGCTGGCTCCTTCTCTTCAATCAACACTCTCTCGAATGACTAGTAACTGCTCTGCGTGACAGTCTACTAGTTCGCGTAGCATCTGAAGCAAGCCAGAGAGCTCAGCCACAGTGCGAGATAATTTCTTACTCGCCGTTTAGCCAGAGCCCTGCGCCCTTGTTCTGTACCTCAATCTTTATCCCTAAACGCGAATCGCTTCTGCTTTATGTTTTGAGAATCCATCATCTACAGAATAAATCTACAATTGTGAGCAAGATGCACGTGTATATTGTACGATGTCGTGGCTAATATAGTTTCTTAGGTGTCACATTATTACACAGACATGTCTGGCGCTGAAGTTCTTGGCATAATCTCTGCTTTGATTACGGTTGTTGATACTACAATCAAAGTGTATAATGCCGTGAAGGATGAAGCTGGCCTGCCGCCGAACTTTAAATCAGTATCGACGAAGCTTCCACTCGTCGCAAGACTTCTCGAAAACGCAGAGAGATATGTTGACAGCAGAGCCGATGACGCCCTCACAGCAGATTTTACACCCGTTTTACTGGATTGTAAGGAGAAAGCTACACAGCTACAGAAGTTATTCGAGAAGGTCATTCCAACAGAGAGTGATATGAGGATGGATCGATACTTCAAAGCTGCCCGAACTATTGGAAAAGGTGGCCGCGTGGAGGTTCTGATGAAAGGAATTCTTGATAGTCTGCAACTGCTTACGATGAAGATTCCCGAGGCGATGTCACTAAGAGGACAAACGAACTTAACAGAGGCAATTGAGGAAGTGAAAGAGCTCGAAACATCCTTGCCCGAGGGGTTTGAAGACGCACCAGTATATGCCCATTACGGCAGTGGTGCGCAGAATGTCAACACTGGGCTTGGGGGGCAGTATAACAACAACAGTACAGGCAATCAGAACAACGGTCCGGGCATTCAATACATCGGCACAAATCACATCAGTACACCCCTTCAGCCTACTGCACCTATCATAGCTACATCGAAATAGTTAACAAGACCTCGGTACTTATGTATACACACTAAAGTTCCATACCTAATATTGAAAAATCCTTTCTCTATCAAAGTTCTATAGTAGGTAAATATACTTTTTTACTGTAATACGTCTCTTTGCACTTCAATAATACGTTCAGTATTAATCTCTTATAGCGACATGTTTTAGTTGTTTTTAGTGCTAGAATGGTAGCCCAAATGTGGGTGGTTGATGTTGTATGATGATCGTAGTGTTACAAACGCAAAGCAGCCTGGCCGGCGGGACAGCGGCCAGTAAGGAGTGATATAACTATTAGAAAGACCTAATTAGGAAAGAGGGATAGTATTATATAACTACTTAGCTTCATTAGTCTACTTAGCTTACTTAGTACTAAGTATACTAAGTAAGGGGAGTATTATAGAGTAATAGAGATCTATCTAAATATATTAAGGAGCTAAAGGCTATAGCTAGTCTAGATAGTTTAGATCTCTATTAATTAATCTAAATAATAGTTTTACTATTAAGAGTTATACTCTTAATAACTATTTATTACCTATTACTCAAGAATATACTACCCTATAACTATTAGCCTAACTTACTCTCTAAGAAATAGACCTACTATAACTTAGTAAATTAAGCTATCGTTATATATAGGTCTTTAGTACTAGCGCCTTATTTTTTTCCCCTTTTCATCCTTGATAAATATTTTCGATGTCACTCTATAAGTTATATATTTGGCGGTCATCCTGTTACTACTTTGTGAATGGAAATTTGTCAACACTATGTTATACCTATCTATCACCACGACTCGTAGCTCTACAGGCGCCGTGTCTACTGCACCTAAATTGCCTTTTATCAACAGCTTCTTGACGTCTAGGCCAGGCACCTTCTTAGCTACGTTGTGTACTAGGCGGTTGGCGGGGACATTTGGCAATGCGGATCACGCGATGATACCGCCGATTTCCTATGTGAAGCTGAGAGACATGAGGGCTGTGGGAACTTAGAACTTTTAATAGGACGATCTGCGTGGCTGTGTACGGCTACTAGATGGTAGGTCGCAACTGGTGTCGTATAGATCAGGTAGCCGATCCACTCACCCGTGTGTGTGTCTGGCGTAAGTGCATTTTCGGTTGTGCGATAGGAAATTGTCTGCATTTATCAGACCCAGTTGCGCGGCGTGGTAGAGCGGTGTGACTACTGTCTTTATACTTAGTGCTTTCCGTATATTGCCTTCCTTATTGTACCATTTCCGCCACAAGTGCCACTCATAAATCTCGTGAAAAAGTCGTTAGTAAACCTGAGCACTTCTCTACCGGTCGGTATACACACAGCTACGTACCTGTGCCATAAGCCGGCGGCGTGATCCGAAAATGGATTTAGCCATATAACAAAGACACATCAACGCAAGGATACTGATCTGCGTAGTCTCGCTGGAGTTGCGCATTGATCAGTCACCAACTGCGCTGACATACCTCTACGAGCGAGACTGGCAGAAATTAGTATGTCTTTCACCACAAGAAAGCACACGAGCCATTAACCTCTTGCAATGGGCGGCATTTGCCCTCGTCCGCTTACAGTCGCTAAAATAACGGAAGCGCCGGTCATCAATGATGACTATATCGATTTTCCTATCGATGAGATGCCAGACTCCATCGATCAAGACTGCTCTCATCTGTTGCACAAAAAGACAAGCGCTGATTCTAGGTGATCGAAGAGTAAATTTTGCGCGCGACAGTTAAAAGGGGATGCTCTGTCAACCTAGCGTGACGCGAAAAGCAATTCTACCATAATGGTCCAGTTGCTCTACTGGCCACTAGGCCAACCAATTCAAAGTTACTTAGACGGTCGCAAATGACTTTCTGTTGATGTGCCCGACGACATAATCGCTACACAACACCCCAAAACTTTTCCTTGGCAACCACGCATGCCCTGACGATCAGAAGCTTGTCGAGTGGGTACTGACGGTCGGGTTCTTGTCTTGGTGAACAGGACTGAATCAGGCAGAAGTCTGGCTGAGCTCCGATCTATTGTATTGATCACTGAAGGCCAGTCGCTAATCCGTGGGATCAAGAGATTCCATGAAGCAAGCCAGCCACATATCGCCAAAAGATATCGTAACGTGTTGTGTCTTTAAGTTTTTCAAGAAAGTCAGCAGCGTAACTTGATGTTGCCCCCGTGTCCTGATTGCCGAGTGTGAAAAACTGGCATTGCGCGTCTTTGCAGCTCCAGTGGCGCACAAAATACCGTGCTGTAAAGTATTCTTGCAATGTCAGATGTATAAAGTGGCAGTTTCGATTGCAAAATCCGGCCCGTAAGTTTGAGCTTCATATGAAGGAGAGTGACTTATCATAGTTGAGGACTTGCCTATCGAAGTCTATTCTGATCCATTGGACTTGGCATACTGTGGCTCCAGCAGTGTGCCTCCAGTCACGAGAATTGCAATTGCCAGACCAATATTGAGCTCCCAACCAGGCTACTGATGTAGACAACAATGCGGTGAGACTGGTCGAGACAGCTGCATGGACAACGAAGCTTCCCTACGCGGCACTAAGTTACTGCTGGAGGACGCAGTCCTTCGCAATGCTGACAACAGCCACCCTTGAATCCTTCCGCAGATACATCTCCTGCCAAGCACCCAAGACGATGCAGGACGCCATCTGCCCCACCGGAAAGCTCGGTCTTCTTGCATCTAGATTGACGCCATCTGCATCATCCAGGGCGCTGCAGCTGACTGGGAGCGCGAAACTGGAGGAGAACCAACATCTGAACCGCTTCCCACGTCACTTTTGCCGTATCTTTCGCCACGAGTGCCCACGAATACCTGCCTAGCCCGCCAAAGAATAACCCAGCTGGTCTGCGCACTGCCGTGACCAGTGAGAGCGGTCACCGCTACATGCGCTCCTTCGTCGACACACAGAAGTACAAGACCGCCGCGACGATGAGTTCACCCGCGTCCCGCGCGTGTACGCTGCAGGAGCGGCTTCTCTCGCCGCGAGTGCTGTACTTTGGCCCGCGGGTTTAGTTTGGTAGTGCAAGAGCGGCGAGAGCAGCGAGCACATATCGTGGTGATTGCTACCGAGGCTTTACGTCCCCGACCAGCGCCTGGATGCGAGCGGGCAGGTATGGGAGTGACGCGATCTGGTGAGAAGTTATACGGCGGTGAAGTTGACTTATGGCTCAGATCGACTGCCAGCGTGTGCAGGCATCGCGCGACGGCAGCATGAAATTGACAGGGACACAGATCTAGCTAGACAATGGAGGGGAAAGATCTACATATATGCTTTCATGAATATTGCGAGGGTGAAAGGAAATCCTGTTAAGCTGCAGCCGTGCCATCGATATGCCCAGAGCATGCCTCGGCGTCAACTACTCTTATAATGCCTATTCCTTACTAGGGACAAAGCTTAAAATTATAGTAGTAATATAAGCTAATATAGAGTATTAAATTAACTAGAATAGGTATTACTATAATATCTATAGTCTAATATTCATCTTAGTAGGAATTATTGCCTTACCTAGTTTATAATATAGACCTAGATTATTAGAGGACATTTTTAAGGTAGATTTATAGTAAAGCTAAATAATTATATTTCACTATAAGAGTGTTAACCGTTTATCCTACTTTCTCTTAGATAAATAGAGTCTCTAGTAATCCGCGCGCTATAATATATCCCTAGCACAACTGCTGCGTAGTTGGTGCAATTGCCGTTGTCTGCGTGGCAGAACGCCGAGCGAGCCGAAGAGGAGTCGGGCGAAAACGAGGCTTGCATACACGGCTTACGAGTTGCGTATTCTCATGCTTGGGGCGGCCGCGGAACAAAGCCCTGACCACCCGCAACTACCCTATAACAGAAGAGGGCCCCCAGCGAAAGGACACCCATTGCGAGTGATGCTCAAAACATTCATCTCACTTTTGTATTCCTGACCAAACATTCCTTGAGTTTCATTTTAGTCATGTTCGGTTTGACAATTGCTCTGCTCGCTTTGCCGGTGCTGGCTGTCGTCTTGCCTGGCCCCCAGGATTCTCAGCGCGTTTCTTACCATGCTCTCGAGCTGACAGACGACAGTCGATGGGATCTATATGCGCCTGCAAATAACCCTCACAAGCGGCGCATCGTGGTATCGTCTTACCTGCCCGTTGACAGTGATGAAGAGAAGTGCACGCCGGCTCATCTCCCTTTTATGCCGCACCAGACAGCCATCGCATATGGATTATATGCCGCCGCCAACGGCATACCAGATGACGTTTTCCAAGACATTGAGCTTGAATTTTGCCAACTTGGAAGATGCGTTGCTCGACGCTCCGGGAGGAAATACCCCGTCGTAATCTTTTCGCCGGGGCTTTCGGCTTCCAGGCTGCTTTGCTCGAACCAGGCTCGGGCGCTTGCAAGCTATGGGTTTGTCGTGTTAACAATCGACCATCCCTACGACGCAACGTTTGTCGAGTTCTCTGACGGGTCCTTTATTCGTGGCACAGTCGGATATACCGATGAAGAGTCTGACACTGCTACTAGAGTGCGCCATCAGCTCATTGAAAGCTATACGCAGAGACAAATTTGCTAACTCTGTGGCAACAAGGTTCGCGCCCAAGATGTATCCTTTCTCATTGATCTTTTCCACCGTCCAGCTCATGGCGCGTCGCTGCCAGAAAATCTCTTGCGAAGAGCGGACCTGACGAAATTTATCCTGTACGGCCACTCTCTCGGTGGCGCGACAGCCGCACAAGCGGTACTCCTCGACCAGCGGATTCTTGGAGGCATCGATATCGACGGAAGTCCCTGGGCCGAAGCCAAGCAGCAGGGTCTAGCCAAGCCTTTTGTCATGCTCGGTAAGGGTACAGCAAATGGGATAGATGAGACTTGGGCGCCATTTTACCAAAAGCTGAGCGGTCCAAAGCTGCAGCTTCGAGTGGAGGGGGCCACCCACTATTCATTCACAGATGTACCGCAGATTTTTGCCGCTCGGCCTTTACCACCCAAGTATGACGACGTGGTGAAATACCTGGCTGGGACTGTGGAAGCCGGCGAAATGGAAAGAATCATTACATCTGTGCTCACTAGCTTTGCGAGCTTGGTTTTAGATGAAGAACGTGGCCCGTTGCTTGGTCTCAACAAAACGTTTCCAGAGATACTTGTGGTAGGAGAACAGCTATAGGCGAAATATATGGAATGATGAGGAATTTTCTTCACAATATATGTATTCCAGAGCGACATTATCATAGTATTACCATGTTAATGCTTGTTTTTTTGCGGCGTTCAAAGGAACTTTGCTGTCCGCCATGTACGGACAGGTGCCTGATTGCTTAGTCCGAGCTTCTTCTTACCTTTCTACTTTCATCCATTCTTACTTTTTGGCGATTCAGGGAAGAAATTCAGCAGAATGCAAAAAGCTTCGACAACTCATTCTCACAGTTCATTTTGGCTGTCAATTCTGTCAATCTATCCGGAGGAGAGGGGTGGCGATTACAAAAATACATGAGACCTTCGGCAGGGCGACCCTCTCGATGGTGCCCAGCTAGGGCGTCTTCTTCTACAAAGCTGGCAACCCTAGGACCCTGACAGCATTTTTCGTAGAGTTTGGCAGGAATTTTACCACATGGTTCAGTCATGCCGTTTCTTCCACCTGCGCCCACTGCTGGTGCCATCAGTTGCTTAAAATGCCCACTCTGTTGGAACTCGAATGGCGCAGATGCGCGAAAATTACTCCGTGACCCTTGGCCATGCCTATACTAATAACATAATCCATCTCGGCATGACCTGGGAACTTATTACTTTACTTATCTGCCTAGAACTCGTCAGCCGAGGGCCGCCGACCTTGTAAGAGACATAAAACCGCAGTAATAGTGCAGGTAACCTAACCTGGTGGGAGAGGGCCTGTGTGGCTAATTAAACAGGCGTGAGCTGTCACTGCAAGTCGTTCGCTAGTTAGTTACCTATCCATGACACACATCGAGCAACTGCAAGCCACTCCTCAGAGGCTTGCATACATGATGAAATCCAGCAATCTAGATAAAAGCAAAAGATATTGCACTTGGTCCTTTTTTTAAAACGAGTCTGAGGGCAAAAAGCATAAGCGGCACTAGGGATAGAATCGATGTTAGTTGGTTAGAGAAGCTATCTCCAATATGCGGGAAACCGAAAGCCGCCACAGAGTCGCCCGGCTAGTATGAGACGCCCGACCAGTTGCAGATGCCCAACCAGTTGAAGATGCCCGTTTCTTTAGAGACGCCCGATTACTTAGTTGGCAGAGTGGCAGGGCATTTCTTAACGCCAAAAAGGCTACTTTACCCACTCACTCATTTCCAACAAAAAAGTACCAGCGTAGCAGTGTGTGCGATCAGACTCCAGTCCAAGATACTAGAGGGTAGGTTGTGCCCCGACTCTACAGTGTCTACACATCGGTCTTTACTAAAACAAAGGTACTTGCGCTTTCTGACAAGATTAGACCCTTCTTTTCTTTGAACTTTGACGAAAAACCTCCCAGTAATACCAAATGTCGGATATTGCCTCTACAATCGGAGCCGCAGGCGGTGCGCCAAATGACAAACAACTACCAGACGGAAGCTATGTGGCTGTCTACAACGTCGACGTCATCTACACAGACATAAACGGCACTTCCAGCTTTGGCATTGTGCGAACTGGTACGGAGAGCTCAATTGAGGACGCACTACTTCAAGTCGCCAAGCACATCTCGCGCGGACTATATAAAGTTGTGAGCTTGAATGCGAGCAAGCATGCAATGCATGTAATTATCTTCACGGAGCTGTCGAGAGATGAGCTCATGTGGAAGAATGGCTTTCCTTGGGACCAGACCAATGACTCATAGATGGAATTCCAGCTGAATTGAGATGGAACTGGGCTTGACGCATTTTCCTTTTGAGGCTGACTTCTCCGAACGCTTCATACCAAAAAGAAGTGGCATTATCTCATGCAAATGGCAGAGTCACACTATGCCCACCGGTGCCGTTGACGCGGTGGTCCATCATCGATCGACATGCGTTTATTCAATGTCAACTCGGAGCATAAAAGTTAAATGAGAGGTAAATAGGTATCATGATTAGCGATTGTATCCGCGTGCATTGTGCCAAGTTCACTCATCCTACGTATCTCCCACCTTACCAAACCTGCTACCTGCCTCTTGTGCCAACACTACCGGTTTGCCAACTTCGACAATCTTGCCTATGTCCATCAGCACCACTCGATCATAGTCCATGATTATCTCCAGTCGAGGTCACTTACAAATGCCTCCGAGCAGTCTAACCGGACATACCCTACACCTCGCATGCTACGAGTCGGACTTTGCAACGGCCAGCAGCTGAAAAATTCAACGAGCTCGCCAGCTGCTACCTGCGTGCAAAAATTCCATATGGGAGCTAAATAACAATTGCAGCAACCTGGCATCTTCGTGCTACTCCACGGGGGAGTCATTCCAGCTCTGTGCTAAAAGTGTCAACCATTGTCACATCCGCGTCGAGCATTAATGTCCTCCAAACGCCCGGAAGTGCGGCGGAAAGCCACGATTGGCTCACAAATCACTGGTGTTATATTAGTGCATCTTCAGTCTGTTTCCTCCAAGTTGGGAGTTTCATATTTCTGTGATAATTTGCAGCGCACAGCAAACCAGACTCGTGCACAAGCACCGTTTGCTCTCTGCCCCACTATCCATAGAAGCATCTCGACCACCGCCACGGCGAGACTATTTCTCTTCCTCCAACATTGCCATCTTGGCCTTTTTCCTTAACTTTATCCCGAGAACAGGTCGAATAAACCTGCCACGCAAAATACATAAACCTCCCGAAGTGTCCCCAAGCATGTCCCACATCACCCTTGCCCAGCAGGGCTTGGCGGCCGCCGAGGCCAGGGACTGGGACGGTGCCATCACCAAGCTCTCCAAGGCGCTCCAGTCATCGCAAAACCCGGCCTGGCTGCTCGCACGCTCCAAAGCTCTCATCAACCTGCGCCGTTACGACGAGGCCCTCGACGACGCCAATCTCGCCTGGCACACAGCCTTTGCCCGCAACAAACGACCCCTCATGATCGAGGCCAACTACCGCCGTGCCGTCGCCTACTTTCGCCAGGGCAAGCTCGCCGACGCCGACGCCTGCTGCATCTACGCCATGCGACTTATCAAGGGCGCGCCGGCCGTCGAGAAGGAAGATGCCGTAGCGAGCTTCAAAGACCCCGAGACGGGCCGCTGGATCGCGACGGCCAAGGACGCCATGCACGAAGCGCAGACTGACGACATCAACAATGCCAAGCAGGGCGGCGGCGCGGCAGCCGTGGCCATGGGCGGTGCACAGGCACCGGCAAACGCAAAAGAGTGGCGCATGGCCAGCACACTGCGAATTCAGATTCTCACGGCCATGGAGAAGCTGCCTGCAGAAGACCCCGCGCGAACGGCCACGGTATTGGCCAAACCCGAGGAAAAGACGCTCGCAGATTTGTCTGGCACAGTGGAAGAAACGAAGCCGGTTGCGACTAAATCTGCCACCACTACGACAGCCGCGCCCGCGACGACACAGGCACCTGCTGCTGCTAAGCCCGTTGTGCCTAGCGATACCCCTCTGCGACTGCAAGAATTCCAGAGCACCACAACCATGTCGGTGTCCATCTTCTCTAAGGGCGTTGACAAAGAGAAGCTCAAGGTCGATTTCCAGCCAAATTCGGTCTACTTGAATAGCGTCGTCTATCCCAGCGGCGACGAAAAGGCATTCCAGCTCGACCTGTGGGGTGAGATTGACACAGCCGCCTCCAAGTACACCGTCACACCGAACAAGGTCGAGCTCACGCTCGTCAAGAAGGCGCCCGGTAAATGGGCCCAGCTGAAAGCCGACGGCAAGTTCAATCAGCCAGCTGCACCAATCGCGACGCCGACAGCCACTGCTCAAGCTTCCACCGACGAAGCCAAGCCAGCAGCAGCGCCGGCGGCTGGCCCTGCGTACCCGTCCTCGTCGCGCACCGGCCCCAAGAACTGGGACAAGCTCGATGTGGGCGAGGATGGCAAGGACGACGACGACGGCGGCGACATTAACTTCTTCTTCAAAAAGATGTACAAGGGTGCGACACCGGAGCAGCAGCGCGCCATGATGAAGAGCTTCACAGAGAGCAACGGCACCAGCCTGAGCACGGACTGGAACGACGTCAAGGACAGAACAGTCGAGACGGTCCCGCCGGACGGTGTGCAAGCCAGGAAGTGGGATTAGAGATGCAGCGTGCAACCTGTACCAAGAGAAACATACGGATCAGTCATCACCATAGGGGTAGTTTACGACTTTACGCATTATTGAAGCAGGGAAAACAAAAGCGTCTAATGAGCATCTATTTCGATGGCACAATATACCACCAATTCATCCATCATAATCTATCGTAAATGATCTTTCCCCGTCCAATTCAAAATCATGCATATTCTATGCTTCGTGTGCAATCAGCTCCTTCACCTCTGCCGCCCACTCCCCGTGCGCCGTCAGCTTCTCCCCATGGCCCTCGTACCACACCGCCTCGTCTTGCCCGCCCTGGGCCAGCATCTCGCGCGGAATCTGCGTCGCGATGCTCACAAAGTCCTCCTGCGCAATGTACGCGCCGCGCAGCCACCTGCTGCCCCCTCCCGCGGCGTCAAACGCCGTGCGGCCGTGCATGACGCGCAGGTTGTCAAATAGCACGCACTCACCCGGCGCCATCTTCTTCTGATGCACCGCCGTCTCGGCGTTGATGAGCCGCTCAAAGACGCGCGCGCCCGCGAGCCACGGCTTGAGCGGGGCCTCATCCGCGCGGCGCCCGCCCTGAAACGGCGGCGACCAAAAGACATTCTCGAACCGGCCGTCGCGGTCGTGGTGCAGCAGCGGGCGGCGCTGCGCGTAGCTGTAGCCGTTGCGCGTGTACGCGTACGGCACGGGGTGCGCGCGCAGCGGCGCGGCGGCCGCGGGGTGGTTGAGGAGCAGGCGGCCGGCGCGCTCGCCGTCGCTAAAGAGCGACTCGCCGCCCGCGCACGAGTTGTTGAGGCAGTGCAGGATCTGGATCTTGGGCGGCGGGTCGAGGTACAGCAGGTCCTGGTGCAGGCCGAGGTAGCCCGACGTGTAGGCGACGTTTTCGGCGTTTGGCTTGGCGCGCACGTCAAAGGTGCGCCCGTAAAACGTCTCGCGGATGCTGGCGAGGCGCGTCGTGATGCGCACCACCGACTCCTCGTCGCGCGGGACGTTGGTGAGGTAGACGAGCCCGAGGCGGACCAGGTCCAGCACTACCGCCCAGCGAGCATGGCCGCCGTCGGCGTCGTCGGACATGAAGGCGGCATAGTCAATGGTGCGCACGCGCTGCGCAATGGTCGCGCGGTCCCAGAGGACAATGCCGGCGCGCGCGCGCACCGAGTTGAAGACGGGCGGGACGACGGCCGTGTCGACGGGCGAGCGCGCGCCAAACGCCAGCTCAAGGCTCTCCCACGGCACCGTCGTCTCGTGCTGCTGAGACGACGTGGCGAAGCGCGGAATCTCATCGCAAAAGGTGACGCCCAGGCCGTCGGCCTTTTCGCGCACGTTGGCAATGGCGAGGCTGCTGGGAATCTCAATCGACGCAAACGACTTTTGGCCCGAGGACGGGTCCTTGCACGCCGCGCACTGGCAGCCGTCGCGCAGCGCCGCGGCGTCGAGCGTGACCTGCGCGCCGCTCTCCTGCGACTGCACGGCGAGGCGGTCGCCGTGGACGACGTACGAGAGCGGTCCCGTGGCGAGGTCGGCGTGGCGGATGAGCGCCTGCTTGTGGTGGCCCTGCTGTTGGCGCAGCTCTTTCAGACGCCATGGCGGCTGCGACGCCGTCGACGCAGACGGCCCGCCGTGCTTTGGATCCTTGCTCTTGGCCGTCTCCCATGGACCGGGAAGCTCTGATGGCTCACGATGGGTCGTCTGCGCTGTTGTCGCGGTGCTTGACTGGTGGCGGGTGGTGGTTGTTAAGCCCGCACGGAGCCGAGGCGGCGCCCGGCGCATCAAGACTCGCCCGGGCGAGAGCATCTTTTCCCCGGCGGAAAGCGAGGTTGATAGTACTTTTTGTCTTTGCCGGTCTTCTTCTTTATACGGGTAATTGTGAGATTGGTGAATAAATGTACGCGATTTGAAATGTTCTCGGACGAGCGGGAGGGGCTGCGCTGATATATGGAGGTTTGTGGGTTGTGGTAACTAGTTGCCGACATGTGGAGGAAGCTCAAACTCTGGGGGAGCTGCCTCGGCCGTTGCGCATCACCATCCGGGCATGGCCGGGCACCGGGTTGCGACCTCGATCATGGTCAACACCAGTTCTACTGCAACCTAGATTTGTGAATAATCAAGAAGCGGGCATTAGTGGCAATGAGGTGTTTAGCGATAAAACGTCAGTCAATAAAAATTCATAATTCGTGAGCAATGTGCAAGCCGTCCATGCATATACATCCTCATATCGAGGGAAAATCCTAGGTTACACAAAATGGGTATATATCATATACAATAATCCTCCTCTACCGGTTTCTGTTGGCTGCCCAGCGCTTCACCATAATTTCTCTTACTTTGTACAGTTTAAGGGCATCCGTCAAGCCAGAGGCAATGGCCTCATCAAATACAGGCGGCGGTGGTACATCCACATACACGAGCACCAGGCTCTTGGTGACATGTGACAGCACTCTCACCACACTGTGAAGCCAAGCCCACGATTTTGACTCTGCAACTTTCCCATTGGCTTTCCACCAGGGGTCCGAATAGGACGGGACGACAATCAGGCCGAATTCAGCGTGATCAAACACTGGTCCCCGAGTATACAGAAGCCAATCAACACCAAACTTGATGCCCGCCCGAGGAACCCAGCCAAGCGAGCGAAAGTGATGATACACTACATAGTGTATCAGAAAGTTGTCGTCGGGTTGCAGATCAGGTGCATCAGGCCCGTTTCGCGGCGGTGAGTAGGAGTGTTCGCGGAACAAGCGCAGCATATCCATAGTCGACAACTCCAGCCCCGAGTAGGGATCCGAGACAGAGAGTGCCCCCAAACCAAATTTGAGGAAGAAGGCCTCTTCTGGAGTCAGCTGCAGGTGCTCCTTGTCGACCACGACGTCTTTGGTAGACTCAGTCGCAGACGCTGGCGTGGCATCTTTCGGCGGTGGTGTCGACTCGATAGTCTTTCCATCGAGTGTGGCGTTGAAGCTTGGGGGATCTGAGAAATCAAATGTGGTGGATTCCACCTTTGGTGAAAACCGCACACTTTTTTGTCGCTTCTCGGAACCGTCCTGTGAGACTGTTGAACTACCACGGGAGCGCGATGCCGGCGTTTGGGCAGTTGTCGCAGACCCGTTGGTAGCAGCATCGGAGGTCACGCCGGCAAGCTGCTGAATGAGCGAAAGTTCAGGTGCTGGTGCTAGGTAGTCACCGTTTACGAGAATTGATGTTGTGGCAGGCTTCGTCTTCGTCACTTTGATATCGGACAGCGAATTGGGAAGCGCCAGAAGTTCAGCCGGGCCGACTGGAGCAACAGTGACCGCCACCGCGTCCGCTGCAACAGCCACCTTTTGCGACTCGCTCAGCTTTGTCTGGCGGATAGCCTCTTGCTCGAGCCTGGCACGCTCCCATTTTGCCTCGGCGCGTTCCTGTCGTCGCTGGTTCGTCAGGATTTCACTGACGTGTGTCTCCTGGAGGCCCTTGCGAACGAGTTCGCGGCGCAGCCAATTTGGCTCACTTCGGCTAAGACTACCTTTACCGAAGAAGCCCTGCTCCCACAGGCCTCTCGTAGATTTCTCCTCAGTGACGTGGATGGAGTTGGTGCTTTCAGACCACACGCCACGAAAGACGATAGAGGGTTCCGCAGGTGGTGGACGTACAGTCTGCTTTAGCCAAGCGATTGCTACGTGAATTATAGAAATGGGATTGTTGGGATAGAATGCCGGTAGCGGAAAGGTCCGAATCGGTACGGGAAGGGAATATATCTGGTTCAAGGGCGGGCCTTTACGTTTAGGCGCAGCCTGGCCACTGGGCTTAGGAGCAGCGTCCTGCGCCGCGGTGGGCGGAAGTGAGATTTTTAGTTCAGTCATTATTGGTCCTGATCATATCTTTTGTCTTGTTAGCGCCAATTCCAAGAAGAGATGGCAGGAGAAATGAGGTGAATTGAGTCTGCTGCATCAGATACCGTTGTAGTCTATTCAGAAGCCTTCACAGAGACCAAATGAATGGATTCTCTAAGCACCGAAATTTGATGTCATCACTTAGCAGCGGGTGTAGAAGCGAAGCGCTTCGAGGGATGGAGATTGAGTTGTGTAGGTGTGTGTCATGGACGTGCTCACAAGAGCTTCGCCTGAGAGAATTTTGCGCTTACCTTTACAGCATGGTCATCGACAGCAAGCGAGGCAGGGTTGCCTCGGCAATAATGACGATCAAGCAAGTTCAGCCAGACGTTGGCAATAGGCGCGTTGCGTAAAAACTTTGCATCGCAGCCAGATGTAGAGGAAGAAGAGAGAGGAGGGAGACGAGAGCAGGCAAGAAATTTCTTGACTATGGAGCTCTACTGGTGGAGATCACGAGTTTGTGAGATCTCCACTTTTTATAATGAAGCTCTGAACGGCGTTTCCCGCCTGATTTGAGCTGGGCTTCGGCGGTTTGGCTGCAGGTGCTAGACGTGGTATGATTTGGATAAGTTGAACTTTTTTTTTCTTTGTTTAGATTTTCCTGCTGTATTAGAACGTAACTGAGCGAAACAATCATGGTGGCAAGCTTGGCGTCTCAAACAGAAGGTGGCACTGGCCAAAAATTACATGGACCCATCGCAAGGCACAGTTGATCTGCTCCACCACCATTCACGCCCTGACTGCTTTTGCCTTGCTCGGAAACCACGGAAGCAGAAAAGGCTCCGTGGCCTGGGAGCTTTTGTCGAGTGCTTCTGGTGATGGCCAATTTCTTGCAAATATTATTTACACGCTCGTTTACCATTCAGACCTGAATACTGCTTGCAGCGGCAGCAATGTCCTGGCTCGTCGAAACTATTGCAGCCGTTTGCCTCGTTTGGTGCTGCTTCATCGTCATTGTCCAGTCGGTCGGCATCAGCGCAATGTATGTGACCAATGGCCACAATAACTGCGGTAGAGAAAGGTTGCCCCTTTCTGCTAACACTGGTACAAAGCTTCCGCTACTTTTCACACCACCCCAAGCCGTCCGTCTCTGTCAAGCTCGGTAGCGATGCGCCATGTGTCACAATCATCCGCCCGGTCAAGGGCATCGAGCCTAACCTTTACGACTGCATCGCGTCGACATTCCGTCAAGACTACCCATCCGACCGCTGCTCGATCCGTCTCTGCGTCGAGGACGTCAGCGACCCCGCGTACTCGATCCTAGAACAGCTCGTCCACGATTTTCCGGGCTTCGATGTCAAGATCCTCGTCGAGGCCAAGGACCCAGTCCTCCACGGGCCGGACGGCCATATTGAAAACCTAGGACCGAATCCCAAAATCCGAAATATCAGCAGAGCCTACCGAGAAGCAAAAGGCGACATCATATGGATTATTGACTGCAACGTCTGGGTGTCGACGGGGGTGCTCGGGCGCATGGTGGACAAGCTGTCAGGCTTTGCGCCGCAGGGCAAGGCGGTGCAGCCGTACAAGTTTGTGCACCATATGCCGCTTGTCATTGACACGGTGGATTACACCAACAGTGCGGCGTCTCAAGAAGCTTTGCTCGCGTCTACTGGCACTGCTAACGACATGGGCACAATGAACATGCGCGAGGGTCTCGGCACCCGCATATGGAACCAGGGCGGCGGCCGCCTCGACGAAATGTTCATGGCAACTACGCACGTCAAATTCTACGGTGCCATCAACTCTGTCGGAGTTGCTCCCTGTATTGTAGGAAAGAGCAACATGTTCCGCAAATCGCACCTTGACCAAGTAACCGCACCTTTACGTCCTCCAACCCCAGGCGTCACCCCTAGGCCAGCGGGTATTGATCATTTTTCGTTCAATATCTGCGAAGATCACCTTATCGGCGATTTACTGTGGAAATCCAAGATTCCAGGCTTCCTCAACCACGGCATCGTTTGGGGTGATCTTGTTATTCAGCCTATGGCTGGTATGGGGATCGCTTCGTATGCGGCGCGAAGAGTTCGATGGCTACGCGCTCGCAAATTTACAGTGCTGGCTGCGACACTTGTCGAGCCGGGAGTCGAATCTATTCTCTGCTGTGCATATCTTGCCTTTGCGCTCACCACTCTGCATTGGTTCAATCGCAACTGGGGTATTCCGCAAACATGGACTGCTGCGGGCTGTATTTGGCTGGTTGCCATGGTGGCGTGGATGACGGTGGATTGGTTCACCTTTCAGCATCTTCATACTGGCAAATCAATGAAGACGGATGAAAGAACTCCAAAGTTTGCTAGGGGTACCCTGAGAGATGGTGGCATGAATAAACGACCGTTTCGCGAATGGTTGCCGGCTTGGATTGGCCGTGAGATACTGGCGCTGCCTATCTGGACCATTGCCGTGTTGCTGGGCACAACTGTGAGCTGGCGCGGTCGATCATTCTCGGTGAATATGGACGGCGCTGTAACGGCCATTGGAGTGAAGGACTTGCCTGTCAGATCATCACTCACCACACCGGAAGTGCAACGAACACGTGCTGGAAGTAAAGACCGGATTGACTAGACGAAGAATGGCTGGTGACTAGCACCGAGACAATACCTATGATGACTTGAGGCTATTCCCAACGACGGCTTGACTGACCTGATACTCTGGAACCGGCCGAGCAAAAGTCAGACGGCTTTGAGAGGACCTGGCCATGTATGTAACTAGAGAATAGCTGTAAAATAGAACATGGATAAACCAGATACCCCAACCCGAGTTAGTCCAATTACGCGGTTCACAGTACTAGGCCGCTGTCTTCTTCGTGGGAATGTATGAGGTACAAACTAAAGTCGAGGGTTCAGGACAGTACTCTTTTTGGCCGTGGTTAACTGCGACTGAACATTGATCGGTCGTAATATGGCTTCCGAATCGGAATGCCGAGCGAGGTTAACAATGCGCGACGCGACGCGGAAGGCCAGCTCCGATTTATTCTCTTCGACGTGTGATAATCCAGGCTCAAGTGTTGGGTGCTGACCAGTCACACGGCTCAATTGCCCTGTCCAGAGTATTACTTCGCCAAGCGAGGTTGTGTGGAGAGACTGTAAGCACCCGTTTCTGGGGCGCGGGGTAGCAGGTTTACATGGCCTTTGCCGGTGGAGGGGAAGATGGGGCTCCGTGAGGGATTATCCGGGAGAGAAGGACATTGGTATCCAGAAATTTTGCCATGGGAGTGCTTGTCGTCTGGCTTATTAGCAAGCGGCGTGATGTGTCGGCAGAGCGAGGCTGGCTTTGTGGGGAGAGGCTGAAAAGTTGCTTTTAGCACGCCTATGGTCTGACACGTCTTGGCAGAGCAAGAACTGACCAACGAACGAAGAAAGAAAAAAAGCCGGGAACAATTCAGCACATCAATAGCCGCCAGCAGTATTGGCAATATCCATTCGGCTAGTTAGGAAGATGTGCTCCAGCTCGGAAATCGAGCGCGGCGACTGACCGAACTGCTGCCGTGGAAGCGCTAACTACCTCTTTGCCCTGCATAGGGGCGGTGGCGGCGGAGGGCTTTGCCTGTGGCGTGGGTAAGGGGCGAATTGTATTTTATTCATTGTATTTATCGCTTAATGAAAAAAAGCAAGAGCCAAACTGGAGTTGGCTGGAGAAGAAGCCAGTGGCTTGACGCCCCAATCTGTGATTGTCTGGGCACGCACACGGGTCCACGCGGACGGGCGTCGTCGGTGGCAGCTCATCGCCGCTTCTTGGCGATGGCCAGCGGTCGCACCGCCAATATTACATGGGCAGCGTAATGTGCTGAGATGATTACTGTGAGAGGACCCAACGTACGACGTTTTTACATTTCTTTTCCGTAATTCCTGCTGGAGACAGTCGTCAGGCGGAGTCTTGGCGCGGGCGCTGTTGGGGCAGCCCGTCTGTCTCTGAGTTTGGGACCTGCTTCTACTTTAGCAGACGCGGCTGAGCTAGGAACCTTCATGTTTCGCATGCAGTCTGGATCATGTTCCACCTCGAAGCAACTAATTTTCCGCAGCTGAAAAGTAGCACTCGAGAGTGTACTTACTGCCGAAGGGACATGCGCATATGCCGATACACGTCAAGAAGATGGGCAGAGAGGCGCGCGCCACACAAGTCGATCATGACGGACTTGCTGCTCGAGGTCAATTGCCAGTTGCCAGATTGTTTGACATGCATTCTCAGCCATGTGTACACATGGAGTCGCGTGGCGTTTGTTGGCCTTCTAGTCTGCGACTAGCGCTGGGCCGATTTAGTGTCTCTTGGAGTCGGAATGGAGACGTACGAGTGCAGGCCGGACTGTGATTCGTCTCTTCTTTGGCTTATCTTGCTGCCTGCGATGGGGTCAATAAACATATGGTCTGCCAGGATGCACCCTGCTCGAGAGCCAGCCCGGTTGTCGGTAAATGGTACGGTAGTGTGGTTTGCAGACGTGTCCCGCGACGAGGCTGCGTAGAATGCGTCGGAGCGAGTTGCAGTTCCGTAGACTTCCGTTGGCGGCTTGCTGAGCCCGTGTTTACCCTGGCGCAGATTCGAATCCCTCTTGCGCGTTCTTGGAAAACAGGCCACTTTGAACAGCCAGGCTCGCAGAGATTTGAGGAAGCGTGCCCCCACGCGTAGAGTCGAGAAATGGCGGCGGGGTACAAACATTGGCGCGGGGGACCACGCGGGGATCTTCGCGGGCCAGAACCCCATTTGGATTGGAACGCTGAAAATGATGCTCGGAGCTTGTTGTAAGCTTAACTTTAGGCTAGTTGGAGGTGCTTGTGATGTCGAGAGCACTGCACTTTCAGGCTGGTTTTTTCATAATTTTTTTCCCAAACTGCATCCAAGCGAAGCGTAGGGAGAACTGGCGGTAGAATGCAGCAAACGCTTTTACACAGTTTCTGACCGGTAGAAAATTGGTAGCAGGCGAGCGACATTGGTCAGCGACATCTGCTACCCACCACCGACCACCGAGCCACAGTCTACACACCCCCAAACAGTCAACCTCTTCACAACTTTGCTCTCGAGCTCACACCAACACAAACTTAGTGGCCATGGTGCGGAGTCACGGAGTCTATCTTCTCTGGCTACCCCACACGGATCCGTGCCCAGACTCGAGTCTCCCGAAACCTTGCCCTGGTCCGACGAGCCCGCCTCGCATCTTGTCTCGGCGGCCTTTCCTCCGCTCCACAGTGGTGTGATGCCAACAGACCGCCCAGTACTCAATGCAACATACCCCAGAACCCCGAAAACGACGCTGATCCAGACAATCCGGGGTCCGTCTCATCTAAGAATCTGAGCCATGCTTTTTTTTTGCGACATGTTTCCGGCTGCAAAGACGAAAAAAAAAAAACGATTTGACCGTCGAGATCTGCGTGCGGCACAGCATCGACAAAACGAATCACACGCTAAAACTAAGCTCGCGGCCAGGCTATGATGCAGCCACGTTCACACCTACTCGACGCTTCCCCACACCATCGCAGGGCTACAAGTCGGGCTTCTCGGGCAAAGGCGGCGAGCCCGTATGTACCGACCAGGGCTAAAGGTCTCGTGGCGCCGGGTTGGCTGTGAGATGGTGTCCTCGAACAGCAAACTTCGCTCCCCCAATGCCCCGCTCTGGCTCGCAAAGTCACAAACGCAGAAAAGCCTCCGGAGCAATGATCCTTCTCTGATGCAGCGTGGCGTTTGCCCTTGAACAGCCACTAGCAAGACTAGGGGCAGGAATACACGACATATTTTCGTGCTTCAGCTGCGGTCCGGGCTTCGAGACATGAAATGGCTATCAAGATCTACCCCAAATTCCTCGCGCGGCAAGCTGTGGTATCTTTCAAGTCTTCTCATTGACTGGCGGATTTAGTTTGATGTATGCTTCGTTCGGTGAAGAAGCCGCCGGCAAGACAGCATTTCGCAGCCAGCCCGGCCCCAAAAGCAAAATTAAAATTCTGACACGCGCGTGAACATTGGTAGAAGAAGGTATCAAAGCCCTAACTAGTTACTTGGTCGCTGTTTGGAGAGACATGGCTGATCCGCATGGGCTGGCTTGCAGACAAGCTGCAAGTTGGGGTAGCTCTTCCCCACGCCGCTACCCTGTCACACCCCTCACACTTCGCACAATACCTATTAATATAGGTAAGCACATCCCGTCGCATTGAGACTTATTTTTGTGATACACTGTCTTTGGGATTTTGTCTCGTCTGCGATTTTCTTCTTTCTCCTTTGCCACGTTGGTCGAGGATCGTAACCTGGCCATCTGCGACTGATCGTCTCAAGCAAACTGTCGGCAAAACCCGATTTCATAATAATCCTGACCGTCCCCTACGAAGAAAAATCTTTCTCTATCTGTGGCTCGTCTCTCCGCCACAGCCATGGCTACTCCCTCTGACCGTCCCGTGGCCAGCCAGCCCGCCGACGACCTGGCCCAGGGCATCATCCCCACAGCCAAGCAGTCGATCCGCGACCTCTTCATCTGGAAGCAGCGCGTTGTCGTCAGCAATGCCTACGGCGAGACACGATGCGAGTGGCAGGAGCCCGACAAGTTTATGAACCCCATCAGCCTCTTTGCCCAGCTCACCCCGAAGGCCTGGCTCTTCTTCATCGTCGGCTGGCTCGCCTGGGTTGCCGATGCCTTTGACTTTCACGCCCTCTCCATCCAGACCGTCAAGCTTGCCAAGTACTATGGCCGCTCCAAGGCCGATATCACTACTGCCATCACCCTGACACTGCTTCTGCGATCGGTAGGCGCCGCCGTCTTTGGCCTCGCCGGTGACAAATGGGGCCGCAAGTGGCCCATGGTCTTCAACATGCTCGTCCTCGGCCTGCTGCAGATTGCCACCATTTATTCTGCCAAATTTTCGCACTTTCTCGCCGTGCGCAGTCTTTTTGGACTGTTCATGGGGGGTGTCTACGGCAATGCCATTGCCATGGCTCTCGAACAGTGCCCGTGAGTTGACTCAAATGGGCAGAATCAACCGTCAGACTTTTTACTCACTCCTCTCAGATCCAACGCTCGTGGTTTAATGTCGGGAATCCTGCAGCAAGGCTACTCTTTCGGCTATGTCTTGGCAGCATGCGCCAATCTTGGCGTTGGTGGCGCCGTTGACACCTGGAAAACCGTCTTCTGGATCGGAGGTACGATCTCTTGGCAGCGCCTCCACCCGCGCACCATGCCCATGCTAACAACTTCACAGCCGGTCTCTCCATCGCCGTTGGTCTCATTCGAATGCTCTTCCCCGAGTCCCAGCAGTTCATCGAGGCCAAGAAGATGGGCAAGAAAGCATCCTCGCCTGGCGCCTTTTGGCGCGAGACCAAGATCATGGTGGCCAAGGAGTGGAAGATGTGTGTCTACTGCATCTTTCTCATGACCTGGTTCAACTTTTACTCGCACACGTCGCAGGACTCGTACACCACTTTCATGCTTACTCAGAAAGAACTTTCCAACACGGGCGCCTCTCGCGCCTCCATCATGATGAAGGTCGGCGCCTGTGTCGGCGGCACCATCATTGGCTATGCGAGCCAGTTCCTGGGCCGTCGCCGTACCATCATCGGCGCAGCTCTCATGTCGGCTATTCTTATTCCCGCCTGGATCCTGCCCCGTGGTGAGCCCGCGCTCAGCGCGACAGGTTTCTTCATGCAGTTCTTTGTCCAGGGTGCCTGGGGCGTCATCCCCATCCACCTCAACGAGCTTTCTCCTCCTGCTTATCGATCTACCTTCCCCGGTGTCACCTACCAGATTGGTAACATGATCTCGTCTCCTTCTGCTCAGATCGTCAATGCAATTGCCGAGAAGACATTCATCACCCTGAAGAGCGGCCACAGAGTTGAGGCTTACGGCCCTGTGATGGGCATTGCTACGGCCATTATTGCCATCGGCATCATCTTCTCCACCATGCTTGGTCCTGAAAAACGCGGCCGGGCCTTTGAGAATGCTGTTGCTGGCGTCGAGACTGCCACATCGGAGAAGACGAGGGCTGATGACGATGATGAAGAAAAGGGTACTGTTGAGTTGGCAGAGGTCAAAGCAGAGGAGAAGAAGTAGGAGTCTTTATAATGACACCCCTATTTTATGTTTTAATTAGTTGCGTCACTCGCGGGGGACTCTTTATTCTATCGTTCAACGACATCTTTATCGGCAAGCAGTTCCTTGAGATGGCGCGTCATTATTCAGCATCGAATCGATTATTGGTATAGTGTTATTGTTGTCGTCTGTGCAACGTGACAAGTAGTTGTTGAGCATGTAAGTAAACATACTGTTTTATGAAGCCAAGTTTCAAAATACCAGATTTGTGACAGTCCTTGTAGTCGCAGACGGTAGCCTGTTGATGTCGTCCTACTGTTCTGAGGGGCCATGCACCAGCCCTCGCAGTAGCTTGCCAATATCCGCCACGCTGTTCTGCAAGCCATCCAACGCCTGCGGAAGGACGCCCTTTTGGCCGCCCAGAAGGTCGCCCAGCCGGGACCTCTCAACGCCCTGAAGCACCAGTGCCAGCATCAGCGTGCCCTCCTCGAGGGTTGAGATGATGCCGTCCAGAGCCGCCTCCACAGCGGGAGCCTTGCCGTCCTGCTCGGCGTTGACGGCGTCGTTGCTGGCCGACGCGAGACTCTGGGAGAGAGTGCCGATGACGGGTGCGAGAAGTGCTAGTAGGTCGGCCTGTGGTGTTTTGGCGAGGTTGGCCGAGGAAGGACTTGGGCCGCCGCCGCTGCTGCTGCCTGTGCTGGTGGCTGCCGGCGCGGGCGCAGGCCGTGGAGATGAGGCCAGTGTACTCTGTGCAGGATTTGATTCCGACGACGCGCCGATTTGGGCCGTCGCGGCTACAGCCAGAAGAGGCAACGCGACGAGGTACTTCATGGCGTAGAGAGTGCTGCGAGCGCTTGGTCGCGGGGAAGAGACGATGACGCGACTTTGTAAATGTATGTTGAATTCAAGAGCTAGTATGTATTTTTACAAAGAGAGCAAAACATTGTGAGCATTGTTGGCGGGCTTTAAAGTGGGATGGAAACCAGCCCGCGACTCTCCGAATGGTGACGCGCGCATCGTCGGCGATGTCTTACCCCGGAATCTGCAGCGCGGTGTGGGAAACGACCAATGGCACGAGAGGTGCAGATTATTCACGGGTAAAGGCCGAGGGATGAAGGAATGTGACGTCGCCTGGGCCGATGCGTCGGCGCAAATGCAGGATACATATGTAGCGGTCGAGGTCCGCACATGCACAGCAGAACGTCGCGCCAAGGTGCGTGGACGAGGGGCTACTACACCCTGCTGAAATGCTTCAGGCAGTTGTATCGCCTGGTGAATGACCATTCAATAGGCCTGAAAAGTGTGGACGACGCAGCTTTCGACTGGTTTATGAAGCTCGGCGCTGAGTGTGAGACATTGCGTTCCAGCAGAGCTGGCATTCCTGTCGATGGTCATGTGCACGCGCGCGAGAGAAAGGAAACTGGATAAATATGATGGCTTTGTTCTGGGATACTTGAAAGACTAAGAATAAATTTTGGGTGCTCTGCGGAAAATCTTTATCGAGATGATTGCTCCACGGCATGGTGGTGGTGTTGGACAAGACCTCTGCACCTCCGTATGCATCAGGTTCCTGCACCAGCTACACCAGACTAGCAAAGGATTGGCAATGCCAACTTTTCAGGGCACACTCACGGGACTTCAGCCTTAGCTAAGCGTGTTGCACGTATGATTTGTCAACTGACTTATTTGGTCGAACTTGATACGAGAATGTTATTACTTGGCCTTGTTTCTTCAGATATGCGCCTCTGCAACCTGTCTGAATATATCCGTTGTGTGCTGCCAGATACGCTGAACCGCGCCATTATCCCTCAGGTCTGCTAGAGAGTCTAGAACCTGCTTCGATGCAGTCTCACAGTCTTGGCCAACGGTGTAGACGCCAGAGTCGGGCTCTCCATCCGAGCCTACCGTCACATCAGCACCGTCTGTACTCACCCCGACGCTGTGCAGCTCTTTTGGGGTGAATCTCGCGCTGGTCGCTATATAGAGCTGTCGCTCGCCGCATTCATCAATGGAGACGGCGCCGGCAGGGTCAAACGGCGGCTTCTCCAGGTCGCGATAGAGACCGGTAACGACGGAGCCGGGATAGCTGTGCACAAAGCTGACGTTTGGCGATTGAGCGGCTACAGCTTCCAGCCCCAAAGTGATCATTGTGGACAGATGGCCGCGTAGCTGTGGCACGGGCACGCGGAGACCCTGCAGGTCGTCAAAGTCCAAGGGCCCTTCGTTTCCGCCTCCAGCAATCGTCACGACACGTCTCAGCGAAGAACGTTGCACCAATGGGAGGAGCGAGGTGATGATTCGCATGCGGCAGTAGTAATTGACGGCAGCCAAAAGGTGAATATTTTCAGATGTTACTAATTTCATCACAGGGATTAGTTTGGGGTGGACTTGTCCGATGCATCCCGAACAGTACATACCGCTGCGATCCATGCTCAACACGCCCGGACTCAAGAACAGCAGGTCAAGGGAGCTCTGCAGTCCCTTGAACGCCTCGCACAACCTGTCAGCGCCGGCGATGAGGCTCACGTCCGCCTGGATAAAGGTATAGCGTCCCTGCGGATTCAGGGTCTTGCACTCTGCGATGATGTCGTCTGCAGCAGCCTGCGATCTGCCAACAAGGTAGATCTGCGGACATTTTACATACTTGGCCAGCTTTAGCAGCGTGATGCGGCCGACGCCGCTGGTGCCGCCGACAAATAGCGCCGTGAGGCTGGCAAGACTATTTGAAATAAGCGAGTTTGAACGTTGCACGGCGGATTGTGAGACCATGTTGGCGACTGTGAGGAGCCAGAGCAGCGTTCACATTGCCGTCTCTGGGAATAAAGACCAGCCGACACTTATAGCAGTATCGCTATTTATAAGCATACATACTGCTGCGGAGTTGCGGCGTCAGACACGGCGCGGACGCGGCGTTGCGGAGGTTGAGCCCATCATCTTGTCAGCGGTAGTATGCCCGCCGGCTCAGGACAAACTTTGCCGGACCCGAGTGGCTTGTGCCACAAATTAAGGATGCCTTGCTCTATGTACGGACATTCAGGCGGCTGCCGGGGCCGTACTGTCGCAGCCTGTGGGATGTTGCGGATGGCAAGGTTTCTGTGCAGCATGGAGCTACCGTAGTGTGCGGCTGGCGCTCCACAAACGATACACAGCTTCCCGCCCCCACCTTCCCCAGCCATCATCGCCAAAGTCGTTGAAGCTTCAACCTAGCTCCACCCCAACAGCTCGACTCTTGCTCTTCACAAGATTTTGCCGGACAAGGTCAAAGACGACGACGACGACGGACCGGCCGCCAGCTGCAACGCGAACGCGACGTCCTCCCATCGCCTGCCCCTCGACGACACGATCAGCCGCCGACCCCGCGAGAAGACCTCGTCGCCCAGCATGGCGCCCAAAAACGAGGCCAAGGCCACCGACGCCGCTGCTTCAGCCGCCGAGCCGCGGCTCGAGGTCAAGAAGCCCAAGAAGAAGAAGGTGCTGCTGATGGGCAAGTCGGGCTCCGGCAAGTCGAGCATGCGAAGCATCATCTTTAGCAACTACATTGCGCGCGACACCCGACGCTTGTGAGTTTTCTTGCCACTGCCCATCTTTTTCCCGCTGAGAGGCAACTTTGGCCATTGTGACAACTTTTTTCCCCGCGAAACCATACACTGATAACTACTCCCCCCCCGGACCAATAGAGGCGCAACCATTGACATTGACCTCTCCCACGTCAAGTTCCTCGGCAACCTGACGCTCAACCTCTGGGACTGCGGCGGGCAGGAGGCGTTTATGGAAAACTACCTCTCGCAGCAGCGCGTGCACGTCTTTTCCAACGTCGGCGTGCTCATCTACGTCTTTGACATTGAGTCGCGCGACGTCGACCGCGACCTCGCCACCTACGTGTCCATCCTCTCGGCGCTGCTGCAATACTCGCCCGCCGCGCGCATCTACATTCTCGTGCACAAGATGGACCTCGTCGTGCCCGCCTCGCGCGAGGCCGTCTACGACGAGCGCGTCCGCATCGTCCGCCAGCGCTCCGTCGAGTACGTCGCCTCCATCGGCGGCGACCCGGCCAAGGTGGACATTTCGCCCTTTGCCACGTCCATCTGGGACCAGAGCCTCTACAAGGCCTGGGCCAGCATCATCCACGACCTCGTCCCCAACCTCGCCATCATCGAGCGCAACCTCGCCAACCTGGGCCTCGCCATCGAGGCCGAGGAGATTCTGCTCTTTGAGCGCACCTCCTTCCTGGCCGTCTCGTCCTGGACGTCCAAGGAGGCCACGCGCAACCCCACCGAGGACCGCCTCGAGCGCATGTCCAACATCATGAAGCACTTTAAGCAGAGCATCTCGCGCTTCACGGGGACGCCCCGCAACGCGGAGCAGTTTACCCGCATGGAGCACAAGGCCGGCACGCGCTTCAGCCTCTTCATCCTCAAGTTCACGACGAATACCTACCTCATGGTGGTGCTGCCCCCGGGCGAGGGCCGCTTCAACTCTGCCATGCTCAACTGCCAGATTGCCATTGAGCACTTTAAATTTCTCGACGCGCCTGGTGGACTACCGCTTTCCATGTGAGGTTCGGGGGGCTGAAAGGGAGTTTGGGAACTATTCATGATGCATCTAGTTGTTTCTTCTTCATTCTTTTATTTGTGCTTGTTTCTTTTTGGCGTTGGGGCTGGGGGACATCGGATACCATTCTTATAGCAAAGTCAGTCGCCGACTAAATGTGCACAAGCTCAAACATGGCTGTTTATAATATCTAGCAAAGCATTCGCATTCATGTTGACGTCTTCATGCGGGCAAGCACTGCCCTGTCTACCTGTAATCACCAAATCTATTTCCACTTGACAACTGCGGTGCCTCCCTTTTTGAACTCGGGCATTTCTCCCAACACCAAGCCCTTGTCTGTGTGCTCCTTGTTCGGGAATGTCGTGACCAGCACCCACGGGCGCTGTTGCGTCTCTGCCGATGCTCTCCCGACAAAGTCGTACAGGTCGCCGAGCGTGCTGGTGGTGTTGAATCGAACAGGCAATCTCGTGCCGTCGGGGAGCTGCAGACGAATCGTGACTGTGGGCTGCGACGCGTCAATGTCCGGGATCGGGCTGCTGGGAGCGGCGCCACTAGCAGCAGCAGCAGAGCTCCTGGATACAGCCGGGGCAGGCGCAGCAGCAGCAGCCGGGGCGCCCGGGACAGGGCTTCCCAGACGCTGGCCCGAGCCGCCAAAGGGCTTGTACTTTTTGGGGAGCGCCTTGTACGGGGTGTCGTGCTGCTCGAGCTTGACGTCGACGGCCTGATCGTGCTGGACGTTCATGAGGTGCAGAGGCGCACGGCCGGAGCGGATCATGGACAGATCCAGCTGGTTGGCGGGGTCGTCGAAGCGTCGCAGCTCGCCGTCGTCGATGCTGAAGCCGTCCTGCCAAATGTGCAGCACGCGCTCGATGGGCTCGCCGCTGCGATGCTGAGACGACGAGCCACTGGGGTCGGGGATGCTTCGACTCTCAACGCCATCACCGCCGAGCGTCATGCCTGTGCCTCGAAACTGGTGTGCAGCGGCGTTGCTTGATTCGTCTTCCGAGTCGGCGCGGCCGGCATTTCTATGGTTGAGTGTTAGCAACCATATTTTCGATACAACTTGCTGCAGGATCTGCAACAACTGGGCGCCGCTTACTCTCTGGCCTTGGCCAAAATATCGCTGATAATCTTTCTCGGGCCGTTGTCCGGCTGATTGGGATCTTGCACCGCTAGGCCAGACTTTTCGCCTCCGGCAAACAGGTTGCCACGGCTTTCATCCTCGTCATCCTCATAGTCGTCGTCGCCGTCGTCGTCGTCGTGATGATGGGCGGCATCTGGCTTGGAGCTGCCGAGAGAGCCTAGGGTAGCGACGCCTTTGCGCTTGGGCTGGGCTGTCGATCGTGCAGGGCGAGAGGAGGAGGAGGATGCGGGTGCCGGGCGGCCGTCGAGGGTTCGAGGACCTGTGTAGCTGGCATCGGCAGCGGAGGAAGGGCCTGCCTCGGCGCCTTCATCCTCATCCTGAAAGTAAGAGTTGGAAGCAGCAGAGACTTGCCAGCCGTTGGCTTCGAGATATTGTGTCGCCTGTTGCGCAGGACGTTAGCATGTGCCTTGATGGTGTGGTGGCGGCGAAGCAGCTGTACCTTTTCGGGGCTCGTGCCTGTGATTGAGCAGAGCTCGCTGACGAGGGCATCTTTATCGGTGTCTGCCATCTTTTCCGGTCTGTATGGTAGCAGAGAAAGACGTCGTTTAGTCTGTTGAATGGGTTGCGCGGAGAATGAATGCTGTGGAAGTGGGAAGAAGAGCTTCCCAGTGAATCGGCGCAGCTACCTCAACCAGGCACAGGCGGCTTTCGTCATTGCAAATGCCTGGGCTTGTGCTTGTAGCAGCAACTTAGCGCTCTGTTTCCCTGTAACCCTCTGTGGCGGGGAAGCAACCCCACCATCATGATCCCGCGCTAGCTCTTTTTGGAATCATGTCAGTTGCACCCGCTATTTACATCAAGATGGGGCCCATGACATGTATGTCGTCCAGAGTTCATCTTACATCTGAGTGTAGAATACTCAAGAGCATTACGCAAAAGAGACTACTGCCTTGCATCGTGTGGCTTGCTTCGGCACAGGCGCATACAGAAGGCGTGGGTCCAAATCAGCAGGGGTTTTATGCTCAGGGCCCATGGAACTAATTTAGCCTTGGGGAGAGCGCAAGACGTCTGAGTCTCAAATGGTAAGTTGCTTCGAACTATGGTATCTTTATCGCGCTGGATTGCGGGGTGGCAGCCTTTGCGAAGTTTGATCCAGTCAGCAGCAGACAGACATTGTAAAGGACCTGCAATGCAAAGTGCTGTTTAATACTTTGCGCCAGAAGGAGGGGTTGCCTGAACACCGCGGCGCGAGCGTACCCTAGAGATGGCCTGTAGAGGCCCTTTACGCAAGAAAGCCTCGCGGAACTTCTCTGTAATCCCGAGCGCAAAAGGGTAATTCTTGCTTACTTGTCCTCGGCGGCTATCTGTACCTTGTTCAGATTCCAGACAGGCTGTTGATGCGGGAAAGTCGCAAACGGATTTCAATATGCGCAGCGAACATCGAGCAAGCAAGCCCCCTCGCGGAGAAATCATCAGCGTGCTTGGATACAGCTGGCTGTCGTCGGCCTGCGTTGCCATAAGTCGACATACTCGGGCGGCGATTGACATTATCCTAGCATTCTTCTTGAGTTGCCTTGACCAAAGTATCGAAAAATCTTTCGGATGTACGGATATTCACAAGACCGCTCGCAAGCTAGGGGACTGCCGAGAGCATATAGAAGCCTGTCAACTGTCATCTGTGAAGGTGAACTGCTGGCAGATGGCTTGTGGGTTTTCGCCACTTATTTACCAACATACTTGTTAGGTCGAGTTCGAGTATTGCGTGCAGCTCGAAGGACAACTTGCTTTTCTCGACGCCGGCCAAGTTCCAAGGTTACGAGAAATTTCCGCCATTCTGATACTCACTATAACCAACTGCTTTGCCGCGAGCCTACCCGCCAGCCTACCCAAGTCACTGTCTCTCGTTGACAATGAGCCAGCCTGTCAGTTTCTCATGCAGGTTTTAAGCCGAAGCGAGTTTGCAGCGCAGAAACAAGCCTCATCCGCAAGCAATCGATCTGGGATGAAAGCATTCTCCGCTGTCCGTCAGAAGGTTGTTCCTGCAGGACTCCAACTGTAGACCTCGCAGTTACTACAATCGTAGCAATCAATCGCTGGGCCAACTCTCTCCAAGATAGAATGTGACGTGATCTGACTCTCATGATGGCAAGGGACCAACAGCTGCGGTCGCGATTGGGCTCGCCTATAGGCTACCGATCAGCCATGTTCATCGCTTTCGGGACTTTGCGCAAAAGCATCGCCACTGTTGCGGTCACGGCATTCATTGGTCGGGCACTCGAACCCCATTTTGTGACAGAGCCATGATTGGCCAACCCCACGGCAGCACACGAAGGTGTTTTGCCCAAGAACTTGCGACATCGTCTTACATTCGACTCGGGATCACACATCATCTCAACATATGTCGCCAGAGCCATGTTCACAACCAGTAGCTGTCCTTGAAATTCGCAAGGACAACAAGACGATCAAGAAAGAGTCTTGTAGCCCGGTGAGGCTTGGGGCCCGCCAGAACTACGGTTGCAGATGTCGATGGTAACTTGGTAGCTCCTCGACGCCCATCTCCAGCATGCTGGCAAGGCTGTCCTCCAGACATCGAAGAGCGATGGCAAATAGTCAGACCCACTGGATTGTGGTTTCCAAGGTCCGCTTGCTGCTAACCTGAAATTGACACGGCGCACGCATAGCAACACGGCCTCACGAAATCCCATGTCATCCAGCGAACTTTTACGGCCGGACCTGCCAAGAGCCACGACTAGTCGCAAACGGCGTCAGTCGTCTACATTTCAGGAAGAAATTAATACATCGGATGTATCATTCTATGACACGTTTCGTACCGCTTCCGGCAACAAAGCCGATGGATATCTAGACGATACAGCATCGCGGGCAAAGCGGTTCCAGGGTCTCACAGGACGTCAGTCTCAGAGGTTTCAACCATCCTTTCCTTCGCACAGACACTAATCATTTTTCTTTCCAACATAGCCGCCCTTTCTTAGCCCAAAGAAAGACGTCACGAGTACGGCCACCGTACTAGCAAAAATGGTCCAGAAAGCGGCCCGATAGCCTGCCATTAGAGCAGCTTTAGGGTCTTGGACGGGCGAATGTTCAGTGACAGAAGCAGCAATAGCCGCAGTCACTGCGAGACCGACCGAATTCCCGAATTGAGCAACTTCGCTAAAAACACCACCTGCTAACGATTGTGTGTCGGAAGGAAATGCATCAGAGATTACCAGGTTTGACAGCGTGAAAAGTACTAGCGACATGTTAGAAGTTTGACCAGTGGATGAGAAGCGTGTGGGCAATTGACGCATACCATCGGGATTTACTGGCGAGAGAAACATTGCCCAGAATGGCGCAAGCCAGTAATTTTCGCCTATAGTAACAGTAGCCATCAGGGGCGGTGCCACCATGGTAATCAGTGCAGAGACGACTGCAAGAGTATGAACCTTGACACGCGATATAAGATATGCTGTCAAGGCATTGACACAGATACCCATCACGATGTGAGGAAGAAATCGAATAGAGCTTTGCAGTGCCGATAAACCTTGAACCTCCTGAAAGCTGATAGCCCTTAGTTAGTGAGAGACAGATAAGGTGGCTCGAGGACTTACTAAAGCGTGGTAAAGTATTCAATTCCATTGAGGGATGCCCAACAGAAGAACACTGACACACAAATTGAGGTGAAGGATGCCTTTCGCCATAGGCTGTTTGGAATAAGTGCTGGCCGACCATGTTTAGTCTGGTAGTCCATCCACACGGGAAAGGCAGCTAGCATAAGCAACGAAACAACCAACAGAGCAATACTTTGAGGCTGTCTGATTGTCTTGTAAGATGTAGTAAGTGTGGCCAAAATGTAGAGCAACAGGCCAAGAGCAACACTCATGATTACAGCTCCGAGCCAGTCTATATCTTCAGTGAGACGGCGAGTCCACTTCTTGTCCGAGATTGGTGTCACTGAAGGCAAAGACCAAATAGACGCCGTTGAAAGAACAAAATTAATCATTGCCATCATGTAGCTTTGAAAAGATTAGCCTTCACAGGACATGTTGGCGAGGCGGTCTGCGGACTATAAGTCGGCAAACATGGGAATGATAGATGTACTTACTATGCCCATCTCCAGCCAATTGTGTCAGTAAAAATGCCACCGAGCACGAGGCCAATCGCATAGCCCAGAGGCTGTCCCATACCATTCATAGCAAAGGCTACATTGCGCCACGGTCCTTTCGGAAAAGTGTTGGTGATGAGGCTCACGGCTGTCGGCAGACACATGGATATCGCCACGCCTAGTAGCATGCGGAACATGATGACTTGCAAACCAGTCTGGGCAAAGCCAAGCGCGATGGTGAAGATGACAAAGAGATAGCTGCCGACAATCCAGACGGGCTTGGCCCCGATCGCGTCTGCAGCGGCACCAAAGATCAGGAGCAAGCAGCCTGCAGACAGGGCAAATACCGCGGCTGGCCATAGCACGAGCGCTGGTGGGAGGTTCACCTCGCGGGCGATGCGAGGCAGGGCGGCGATGAGTATGCCAGAGCCCATTGTGTTGAGAAAGCTGATGCCGGCAAGCGTTACGATAACCAAGAATCCTCTAGTCTTGGATATCGGCTGCCCACGGTCAGGCTGTACCTCATTGCCAGCCCTGACAGTTGGCGTAGAGGGAGGAGAGTCGGGCCCTTGCGACAGGGAGACGGCAACACCGGTCCGGTCATTGATGCTGGCATTCTTCTCAGCCAAGGCTAGTGGCACGGGCTGTGCTATGCCAGCCTGCAGCGGCAGGAGTTCAGTATCGGCCATGTTGGGAGCCGCTGGGACAGTGCTGGCCAGATATTTTGACATTGTAGGCCCGCCGCTTTTGCTCTGGAGGATTGCCATGACGTGTGGAGAAGATTGATGCGAGCTTACAAGATGGCGCAACGGTAAAGGCATGTCGGTCGGCTCGCTGGATCAGGCAGCGCATATTTATAAAACTTCCCCGCCCTCTGTTTAGTCATTATGATCTTTTGTACGCCACACTTCACTTTCCAAGCGCACCTGCAGCACACACCCCGTTCACCGACACAGACGCTTTGTGCTAGGCCTGGTAAGTAGCACCTTAACATGGCCCACATGTTGAGACAAGGATACTTGCTGCTCGTATAATCCGGGGGGAATGCCACTACTTAGTACATGGTGACTAGCATGAGCTCATACTTGACGGAGGATGAAGACGTCTTGTACCGATTTGACCCTCGGACTCCCATTGATGGACCGGGGTTTCCGTAAAGCGGCAACCCTTATACAATTGTGGCAATGTGTTAGCCATCGGAGCCACATCCACTCGCTTATTCTAGTTCTCTTGATCAGACTTGCCTCGTTGAGCACTATGCTTGCCTGAAATATGTCACCCATTCTCTAAGCGTATTGTGACTTCTAAAGAAATCTGGAGAGAGGGAACAAGCTCGCAGAAAGGCCACGTGTAAAGCAGTTCGTTTTAGTGCAAGATGACCGCTGTATCTGCCGCCCAACGACGGCTATATACAGTCGGTACGACCGGGATTAGTATTGTCTGAGAACCTCCAATCAGATTTGCGAAGGAAAAGGCCACGCGTCTAGGTAGGGCGGCTTTTTGTTTTGCTTAAACAATCATGTTGTACGTATCTGCGCCTTTTGCTCTTCTCCTTAACCAGTATTCCCGTTTGTAGGTCGCTTCTGGCCACCTTCAAAGCATAACATGGCAGCGCCACCATGCAGCGACTGGAGAAGAATTGACGTATGTCGTGTTTGAAGGTGAGACTGAATTTGCTGGCATGCAAGCGCGTATTTCGCACGTTGGGCAAAAAAACGCCATTGTATTAATCCTTAACGTGAATGACCAAGACATCACTGCGCCTCTGTTAGCACTGGTAGGCCGACTGTTGGCGCCCACTTACAGTAGGCACCTACGACTGCAGGACTGTCAGCAAAACACTTACTTGACGACTCTGTTACCCTGGCGCCTGGCGTGGCCTGAAGCTGCACTTCACTTCTGGCAGCATAGAGATTGTTGATAACAAGAACTTCCTGCAAGGTCGGGCGACAAGTCGACTAGTCGCTGCGGCATATCGCCTTGCAGGTCGCGAGAACGAGCGGGGCATAAGCAACACTGATGTACAGAACTCATCTCATTGAAGTAGGCACAAGTAAATTATAACTATCGTTACCCTCGTAACCGACGAACTGAATGACATGTGAAATGTAACTTTCCTCGGTCGCTCTACCGCTCGGTGTCGCTCGAGCCGCAGCTGAAATCTTTTTGGAGGCGACATGACACAACAGCGCCTCGCTACATATGTGCTGTCCAAGTCGCACTTAAGCCTCGTACGTCGTCTTCTTTTTTTTTCGGATCCAAGGCATGTGACGGTGGCTACACTAGCATCTACTAGCGAGACAGAAATGGCGACAAGTAAGCACCCATATTTACCCACTGCGTCTCCAGCCAGGGCAGGAAGTTTCCGAGAGTTGCGCCGATATAAGGCGCGGGGTATTCCGTGCTATCCACGCGCATCTCCTCCTCCAAACCTCCAAAATCACGGAAATGGCTTCAGGCAATTTGAAATCGGAATATGACATCGTTTTCGCCGGCGGTGAGTCTCATCACAGAAGCAGCTGTTTCCAATCGCGTTCTGACATTCTCTCAGGTGGCACCGCGGCCTGCGTTACGGCCGCTCGCCTCTCAAAAGCTGACCCCAATCTCTCCATCCTTCTGATTGAGCAGGGCGGTGATAACCTAGACGATCCCGCTGTAGTCACACCAGCCATGTTCTTGAGTCATCTATTTCCAGGGAGTAAAACTATCTTGTTTCACGCCGCAAAGAAAGAATCGAGCCTCGCCGATCGGGCATTGGTGGTGCCCTCTGGAGGATTGCTTGGCGGTGGTTCCTCCATCAACTTTACCATGTATACGCGAGGTACAATGCTTTCCCGATTCTTGATCTCGACACGTATTAATATGCACATCTAGCTTCCGCGGTCGATTTCGACTCTTGGAAAACAGAGGGGTGGGACGGAAAAAGCATGCTGGCTCTCGCGAACAAGGCAGAGAACCATCAGTTGAACGACCCCAAGGTTGATAAGAGCGCCCATGGGCAGAATGGTCCCATACAAGTCAGCTACGGAACGCATTACCCCAACATGAATTATGACGACATGTTTGACGCTGCCGAGGCTGTTGGAATACCTCGCGTGTCTAACTTGCAGGATTTTCAAGTCGGCCACGGTTTCGAGCCTTGGGCCAAGTATATCAGCCCCGACGGCAAGCGACAAGACACAGCGCACTGCTACCTCCATCCGTTGATAAAGTCTGGCAACTATCCTAACCTCCACATTCTGACCAATTCAATCGTCACACGGGTCGAATTTGACGGTACCCGCGCCATCGGCGTCGAGTATGAGCCGACTACAAATTCCGCTAAAACGGCGGCGGCGTTCATCGCTGCCAAGAAGCAAGTAGTTGTCGCTGCAGGTGCTCTCAACACTCCCCTCATTCTTGAGCGATCCGGCATTGGCAAGGCTGAGCTGCTGCGCAGACTTGGCATCGACGTCATTTCGGACCTGCCCGGCGTGGGCGAAGACTACCAGGACCACAACTTGATCACGTACCGCTACAAGGCCAACTTGACGCCGGAGACGTCATTCGACGGCCTTCTCAGCGGCCGGGAGGACTTTGAAAAGGCTTTGGCGGCGCGCTCGACCAAGATGGGCTGGAACGGCCTTGATGTCGGTGGCAAGTTGCGGCCGTCCGAGGACGAGGTTGCGCAGCTGGACCCTGCGTTTCGCGAGTGCTGGGCGCGCGACTTCAAAGACCACCCTTCGAGACCCATCATGCTTCTGGTCTACTTTTACGGCTACTTTGGCGACCACGTCGCGCTGAATGAGCCCGTGGACAACCCGGCGCACTACATGACCAGCGGTTCGTACACGGCGTACCCGTATTCCCGCGGCAGCGTGCACATTACGTCTACCGACCCTCGCACGCCGTCAGACTTCGTGACGGGCTTCCTCAAGGACCCCGTGGATCTGACGAAGCAAGTCTGGGCGTACAAGAAGCAGCGCGAGATTATTCGCCGCAGCGACAAGTACGCCGGCGAGGAGCCCACCAGCCACCCCAAGTTCCCCGAGGGCAGCAAGGCCGCGTGCCGGGACGGCCCCGCCGTGCCGGGCGGCTTCAAGAGCATGCAGGAGCGGGTCAGCCTGCCGCCGATTGAGTACAGCACGGAAGACGACGGCGCGATTGAGGACTGGATCCGCGCGCACATTGAGACGGCGTGGCACTCGCTGGGCACGTGCAAGATGGCGCCGCGGGAGCAGGGCGGCGTGGTGGACAAGAATCTGAATGTGCACGGCACGCAGGGCCTCAAGCTGGCGGATCTGTCGATTGTGCCTGAGAATGTCTGTGCCAACACGTACAATACGGCGCTGATCGTCGGGGAGAGGGCTGCCGAGATTATTGGCCATGAGCTTGGATTAACAGTCTAACGATGAGACTTATTTTGCATAATACATGATGAATATATTTGACAGAGTGCGTCGTTGACTTTATGGGCTCGCACTTTTTAGAACAGATATATATATACGTTTCTCCATGATGATATCCCGCGTTCGCCAATTCCTGGTTCTAAAATGCTCCGAACGCCTAATTCTTATTCTCTGAAAATCGAGAAGCTGTACATTACATCTTTACATCATTCAAGTCTAAATCCTCAAAGTCCGTCTCTACCGGCTTCGTCTCGGTCGTCTGCCGAGGAGGCAACGCCGGCGGCGGGCCCTTGGGCACCACCGGCTTCGGCAGCACCGTCTCCTCCGCATCCAGAAACTCGGCCTCGCCCTCGACCGCGCCGCCATGAGTATTGACTTCGCTCCAGCTGCCATCTGCACCATTTGAATAGGGACTCGCGCTTTTCTCGTCCGGGCGCTTGTAGTCTGTATTCTCTTCGTAACTAGGTGGCTGGTCATCTTGCGCAGGAAGCGCCACGTTCTTGGTCAGAACGCGTGGGCTGTGGCTGCTCGTCGTAGGGCTCGTTGCTTGCCTTTCAGCGTGCCCGTCTGTCTGTGTCGCTGCGTCCATGCTGCTGCGGCTCCAGCGCGACGGATCATGCGCCGCGCCAAAGCTCGTTCTATACGTCGGCGTAGAGGTCGCCGTGTTGGCGCGGGAGCGGTAGCTGCCGCTGCGCGGCCGAAACTCGAACTGGTCGCTGGAGACGCGGGCGTGAGTGCCGGCCTCCACGATGCCCAGGCCTTCCTTCTCGAGCGCCGCCACGCCGTACGGGTCCGGGTCGTCGTCCTCGGGGACGCCAAACGTCGGCGACGCGGCAACGTTGACGTCGCCCGGCGCCAGCTCGTGCTGGAGCTCCTCCATGATGTCGCCGTCGACGTCCGCGCGGCCCTCTGCCGCCTTGAGCGTCTCCATGAGCTTGCGAAGCTCGCGCCGCGGCGGGTGCCGCACCTTTCCCGCGAGGATATCCGCCGCGCCGATGGGGGTGTCGTTGTTGTAGAAGCGCGCATTCTCGTCGGTGCGCTCAATGACAATGGTGCCGTCGACCTGCACGCCGGCGTAGAAGCCTCTCGACTTGAGGTAGGTAAAGACGGGCCGGTTGGCCTGCCTCCAGCGGCCGTCGTTTTCCAGCACGCCGCCGACGCCGACGGGCCCGGCGACGGCGCTGACCTCGCCGCCGATGGTGGCGCGGATCTTGGTAAAGGCGGCGAGGGCGGCGCGCGTGTTGATGACGAGCACGCAGTCGTAAATGTCGACGCCGACGAGGAAGCCGAGGCCGGCCGTGTGCAGCATGATGCCCGACGGCGGGGACCACTCGCCGTCGGGCTGGCGCGCGACGAGCACGCCGGAGCCGCCGGCGCCCGAGACCCAGAGGCCGGTGCGCATGGTGGTGAAGATGGCGAGGCCGACGGCGTTCTCAATGACCTTTTGGGGAATCTTTTTCAGGACGCGCTGCTTCTGCTTCGGGCCGTCGTCGCCGCCGCTGCCGGGGGATGCGTCTTGCTCGGTGTAGAAGCCATCCTCTGTTGCGTGCGTGTTAGTACTCTAGAATCGGCAGTTTCAATTCGAACGAAAAGTTGCTCGTGGCAAGACGATGAAGATTGTTTCTGAAGAACCATTGCCTCGATTTGGGGAGTGCTGACGTACTGCAGAATGACTTTAAAATTCTGGCGGCCTTGTCGCTCTCCTTGTCGAGGGTCGTCGGCCAAAAGGCCTCGCTGCCGATGCGGTTCGAGAGTCTGTTGATGGGCGCGCCGAGCTTGTCGACGACCTTGAAAGCCTTGTCGAAGCCCTTTTTGCTCTGCGTCTTTGTCGTATCCCAGGACGGGAGATATGACGCAACTTTCTGCATTGCGACGACGGCGACGCGGCGCTCGTTAGCGGTGGGGGGACACCACTAATACGGCTGAAGACAGAGAGAAGCTCGCAAGGCAGGCAGAGGCAGCAATGTGTCAGCTCAGAAAATCGGTGTTGGATCTATGCATGGCGGAGAAGAAGCAGGTCAAGACGGATCGGGGGTTGCTGGGGATTTTTAAGCACAATTGGGATGACGTTGCTGCCGACGGTGCCGGATGGCGGAGCTGCTCTCGGGTGACGCGGCTGACCATTCCCGGCCGGGCAGCACGATGAGAGTCCGAGGACTCCACCATTGGCCGGGTGCGAGGACAAGGGATGATCAAATGTGGAATTCATGGTAAATCCGTGGCGTTACATTTGAAGGTTTCCAGCTAGTCAATGTCTTTTTGAATGTTGCCATTCCTGTGGTGCAGCATCACCAAAGCAGCGAGAGCACCTCACCAAGCAGGTTCCGACATGCGTGGCGACCAAGCCAGTCGAATTCGGCCGCTGCCGACTCCGGTTATCAGCGACAGCGGTTGCATTGTTCATTATGGGCTCCAACATTGGCTCAATCGCATCATAGTCGACGAAATGTATGTCAGCTTGGAGCCTGTAATTTTTGGCCGTGTCTAGGGTAGGCCTATGACCAGGGTAGACAGAGTTTTGTATCAGTGTCAGATGGATGTGTGCAGAAGCGCATCCGCACACGGAATAATCTGATTGATTATTGTCGGGAAAATATTGATTTTTTCGATGCGACAAACTTTTGTACTAGTTATTACCGCGTCGTGCCATTGTCGCATGAGGGTAGCCCACAAGCCACCCGGCGGGGGAAGTAGGGCTGAGCGTACATCAAATCAGCAGGATACTGAAAGGCTTTGATTGCAGCAGCTTCATTGACCACTACTCTTCCCCTGAAATAGCTTATCATAGCCCTGAGAGCAAATAAAGATCTGTCGCCTCATCCCTCGTCCGAAAGCGTAATGAACGTGGCACTGTGAGCTTAATAGCCAAGGTGTGCAGCACTGTTGTCCGCGGTGGTATCTGTTGGGACGCTAGCCAGTGGGCCTACAGAGGGTTCCAGATGTCTTTTAGCGCTCTCCATACGCTGGAAGCACGCTAGAGCCTGTCAGCTTGCACCGAAAGCAAACTGAGAGCGCACTAAAGCGCACCAGAGCCCACTGGAGCCCACTGAAGCCCACTGAAGCTCGCTGTAGTGGCAGTGACGGCGGGCGGCCCGCATAAATCCCCAGCCTGCGTGCTGCCCTGCCATCTTGCCATCTAAAGTGAAGCCTCTCTCGTCTCCCCGTCTGTCACGCATCCGTCTTCCTGCATACTTTGAGACACCCTGGGTTGCGCCCACCCGCGCTGCCATCCTGCCCTGTCGCAACCAACGGGCGACAAGAAATGCCTCTTTAATTCCTGCGACATTATTCATGGCCCTTGACCCCGCGTCAGCTAGCAAGCATACCACGCATCTCATGCTCGCCCCGTCACCACCAACCTCCTTGAGCCCTCGCGCCCGAGGACTCGCTGCGACCCGGCCACCATGGCCTTCCTAGAGGATCCGCGCCTGCGACAACGCTGGAACCAAATCACCCACGATGCCGAGACCGCCACAGAGAATGCCGCCGCGGGCATCTGGTCCTTTCAGCAACACTACATTAATCCCTGCTTCGGATACCTGAGCGGCTCCATCCATCGATGTACCGCCGTCTGCCTGGGCGACCACGACGAGCGCATGCGCCGCCGCAGAGAGCGCGACCGAGCCGGACCCGGCGCCGAATACTCCTTCGACTTCTACGACGACTGGCTGGGCGAGGAGCACCCCGACGACGGCGGTGGCGGCCCCGGCTTCTTTGGCAGCTGGGCCGGCGAGGACTGGGACCGCCTCCTCGCGGGCAGCGGCAGCCATCGCAAGCATCTCGGCGGCGAGGGAACCACGACCGAGCAGCCTCGACGGAAGCGCGGCATGAGCTACGGAACCAGAGGCACCCGCCGCAAGGCCAGCGAGCACGACCCCACCATCATCCCCAGCACACAGCCCATCGGCTTCCTGAGCAAGCTGCCCTGGAAAATGGGCGGCACCTTGCGGTACAAGCCCAGTGCGGCCGACTTGCAGGATCATCCTGGCAAGCACGGAAACTCCGAAACGGCACCTCTGCTCGGCAGCGACGACGAATCCGACTACGGCCAGCTGATTGTGCCGCGCAAACGAAGCGGCACCACAGGATCTGGCGGCACTGGAGGCACCTCGGACTCTTATCGCTCGCGAGGCGACTTGTTTCCATCTGATGGCGAAGGCGAAGAAGATGCCATTGTGTTGGATGACGACGTCACATATGACATGGTCCGGAACGATCGCAGCAGTGGGAAAAGTGATAGGACGAGAAGCAGTAAGGGCAAGCGCCCGGCTGAAGGTGGAGGATTCTTTGCGTCAAGAACCCTTTCGAGAACGACTTTGGCGTCTAATTCCTCGGCGGATACGATGCCACTGCAACGTTCCATCTCGTCGCTGGCCATGAGCCCGGCCGCGATCGAGCGCGTGCCGTCGCTGCAGGACCTGCAGATGGAGGAGGAGCGGCTGCAAAGCGAAGAGGACCAAGAGATTGTTCGCAAAAAAGAGGCCGCGACACAATTAGCTGCACAGCTGGGACTTTCACCAACCAACACGGATCCATATTCTACTGTCGAACCCAAGCCTTTATTGTCGACAGACAATGTACAGATTCCGCCATCCGCGCAGCGGACAGCACAGCAGACTCAAGACTCAATGAATGCCGCCACTAGCAAAGAGCAACGAAAGTCGAAATTGAGGCAAAGCTCGCAGAGCAGTCTGGAGGAGTTTGTGCCTGCACGACTACCGCACTTTGGTTGAGGATGCACTTTGAATTATATTTCTGCCTACCTCTCATCTGTACATATTACGACGTGACGGGCTGCATTGGGTCGCATATCGAGCTGCGCCGGCAAATAAAATGGGATCACTGTGAGCTGGGTTTGCAGACCATGCTGATTTAGCGTTGTATGTCTATATATCGAGGACCAAGTGCCTCTTGGAGTTTTGAATGGGGCGACTTGTTCTGTGCTACTTTCTGACTTTGGTCGGTTTCACCGTCATGTACATGTAATGCACGTGCTTGGCTCTTGATTTTCCTGGTGAGACTATGCATTCACCAGGCCTCAAGTAGAATGACTTCCGCGGATCTGATAATTACATTACCCAGTATCTTGGGCCACGTCATAGCGTCCGTGATGCCGATGTCTTGTGGTGGGCGGCCCCGCGGAGAATCTGGGGTTGGCGTTTTGACAGGCAGGCCTCGGCTACTATTACCCCACAAACATCAACCAACGCTATATAGCCGAGAGTTCGAGAGGCACCTTTTACGACACCGGAGGACAGAAGCCATTCCACCGGCATCCTGCCTGCATCAATCCATCCTTTCCCATCTTTGATATTTTATTGAAAAATCGTTACACATCCACCCTTGCGGCACGAGAGAAGGCTCACACCTGCACATCTTCCCCATCTTCCCCATTCACCGGAGCCTTAGACGCAACCGGAGAGACCTTGCACAGCACAAATATAATTTGGCACATCAAACATTACACATAATGGCTCCCGCAGGTCCCATCACAACAGAGCTGACCAAGGTGCTCGGCATCAAGCACCCGATTCTCCTTGCCGGCATGGCGCGCGTGTCCGGCGGGCCCCTCGCCGCGGCGGTCTCCAACGCCGGCGGCCTCGGCGTCATTGGCGGCTTCAAGTACACACCCGAGCAGCTCAAGGATATTCTCACCGAGATGAAGGCCAACCTGGCCAGCCCGGACCTGCCTTTTGGCGTGGACCTGGCGCTGCCGCAGGTCGGCGGCAACGCGCGCAAGACCAACTACGACTACACTGACGGCAAGCTTGACGAGCTCATCGACCTGACCATTGACAGCGGCGCCAAGCTCTTTGTCTGCGCCGTCGGCGTCCCGCCAAAGTACATTATCGAGAAGCTGCACAAGAACGGCATCCTGGTGATGAACATGGTCGGCCACCCCAAGCACGCGAAAAAGGCCCTGGACCTGGGCGTCGACATGGTCTGCGCGCAGGGCACCGAGGGCGGCGGGCACACGGGCGAGATTGCCACGTCGATCCTCATCCCGGCCGTCGTGGACGTGGCGCGGCAGTACCGGCCGCCGATGCTGGGCGGCTCGACGGCGCTCGTCGTCGCGGCGGGCGGCATCTCCAACGGCCGCGGGCTGGCGTCGTCGCTGATGCAGGGCGCGTCGGGCGTCTGGGTCGGCACGCGCTTCGTGGCGTCGGCCGAGGCCAACTGCAGCGAGCAGCACAAGGCGGCCGTCGTCTCGTGCGCGTACGACGAGACGGAGCGCTCGCTGGTGCTGACGGGCCGGCCCATCCGCCTCAAGCTCAACGACTACATCCGCCAGTGGCACGCCCGCCCGCAGGACATCCAGGCTCTCTGCGACAAGGGCGTCGCGCCAATCATGCACGACTTTGACAACGGCAAGGAGGACATTGACCTGCCGCACCTGATGGGCCAGGTCGCGGCGTCGATTACAAAGGTGCAGCCCGCGGGCGAGATTGTCGATGAAATGGTGGCCGAGGCGACAGAGATGCTGCACAAGGCCAGCACGTTTGTCGGTCCGTCTAGCAAGCTGTAGATGTATCCTTTTGTAAGAATTGGAGATTTTGTTAATTGAGTTCAATGTCAAGATGTGCTTCTTCTTGTCGTGTGACATGTTCACTTACAGTGCGGAGTGCGAACTGTGCACAGCTTGTACTGTACCAGCCACTGGCGCACTTGGTGGGGCACTGCATTTCGGGTTGGCGCAACTTTTTCTTATCGATACTGTCACCAAGAACTTTTTTTTCAGTCCCGCGTACTAACAACTACCGTTGCAAAATCCTCTGCACCGTACCTCATTGTACATTTCCTCTCACGGCGCACCACGAAGGGCATTATGGATCACTCAATAAAGAAGCGCAAGCGCAGAGACGCCGAGGAGGCCGCCCCGGTAAAGACGAACGGCGCCGACAGGATTTCCAAAAAGACGAAAAAGACCAAGAAGCCCGCCCCGGAAGAGGAAGAAGACGACGAGGATGACTTTGAGGGCTTCGACGAAGAGCAGGAGGCTGAGGAAGTCGAAATTGACAGCGACGAGGTAGAAGAGGAACAGGCCGACGCCAACGAGGACGAAGAAACGAACGCTGCCGATCTCCCGACCGAGAATGCTCCCATACTTCCCATGGCTGCCGATGCCCAGTCCTTTGACGAGCTGAAGCTCTCGGAAAAGACCATGACGGCCATCAAGGAGATGGGATTCACCAAGATGACCAGCATTCAGAAGAGTGTACGCCTCGACCGATCTGAAGAATATTGTACCGAAATGCTAACCATAACCAGGCCATCCCTCCTCTCATGGCTGGCAAGGACGTGCTCGGTGCCGCCAAGACTGGTTCCGGCAAAACGCTGGCGTTTCTGATTCCAGCCATTGAGATTCTCTCGTCGCTGCGCTTCAAGCCCCGCAACGGCACCGGCGTCATCGTCGTCTCGCCGACGCGCGAGCTGGCGCTGCAGATCTTTGGCGTCGCGCGCGAGCTCATGAAGCACCACTCGCAGACGTACGGCATCGTCATGGGCGGCGCCAACCGCAAGGCCGAGGCCGAGAAGCTGTCCAAGGGCGTCAACCTCATCATCGCCACGCCGGGCCGCCTGCTGGACCACCTGCTCAACACGCCGTTTGTCTTCAAGAACCTCAAGTCGCTCATCATCGACGAGGCGGACCGCATCCTCGAGGTCGGGTTCGAGGACGAGATTCGCCAGATTGTCAAGGTGCTGGCCAACGACGACCGCCAGACCATGCTCTTCTCGGCCACGCAGACGACAAAGGTCGAGGACCTCGCCCGGATATCGCTGCGGCCCGGCCCGCTCTACATCAACGTCGACGAGGAGAAGCAGTTTAGCACCGTCGACGGCCTGGAGCAGGGCTACCTGCTGTGCGACGCGGACAAGCGCTTCATCCTGCTCTTTTCGTTTCTGCGCCACATGCACCAGAAGAAGAAAAAGGTCATTGTCTTTTTCAGCAGCTGCAACTCGGTCAAGTACTACGCCGAGCTGCTCAACTATATCGACTGCCCCGTGCTGGATCTTCACGGCAAGCAGAAACAGCAGAAGCGCACAAACACATTCTTCGAATTCAGCAATGCTGCTCACGGTATTCTGATTTGCACGGACGTCGCCGCCCGTGGCCTCGATGTTAGCCTCTCACAAAATGCCACACTGGTCTCACATGCTGACCTTTTCCAGATTCCCGCCGTCGACTTCATCGTCCAGTTCGATCCTCCGGACAACACCCGCGACTACATTCACCGCGTCGGCCGTACCGCGCGCGGCGCCGGCAAGACGGGCCGCAGCCTGCTCTTCCTGCAGCCGAGCGAGGTGGGCTTCCTGTCGCACCTCAAGGCGGCGCGCGTGCCCGTCGTCGAGTTTGAGTTTCCCTCCAAGAAGATTGTCAACGTGCAGTCGCAGCTGGAGCGGCTGATTGGCAAAAACTACTACCTGCAGCAGAGCGCCAAGGACGCCTTCAAGTCGTACCTGCACGCGTACGCGAGCCACAGCCTGCGCTCCGTCTACGACGTCAACAAGCTCGACCTGGCCAAGGTGGCCAAGGGCTTTGGCTTCTCGACGCCGCCGCGCGTCGACATTACGCTGGGCGGCTCCATGAGCAGGGAGCGGGTGCAGGGCCGCCGGACATATGGCAGCCAGCCCACCCAAAAGTTTAACGGCAAACGGCGCTAAAGAAATGGGTTGTTTAATTTGTACTGACTTGGCAGCTTTATTATGTGTTTTCACTTGACATTGTTATGGATTTAGGCATAAATGTAGATGAGAAGAATGATATCAATTTTGGTCAACAAGATTATTCTGTGCGGGACTTGATAGCCGACGGACAGAGAGGGGACGTTGTGAATGGAATAGCTGACGAGGCTGTGTGCCGCGCACGCAGCTTTTGCGTAGGCTTGAGGTCGACTCCAACATGGCGTCCACACTAACGCAATAAGGCAGGCCAGAACGGAGAAATTGGGTCAGGGAACGAGGCACTACACCATGGCCTGCGCATGCAGACGTGAGTGGTCTGACTCACGTCTCCACGTCATGGCGAGAAGTTGGCCAGTTTGGCACAGTTGTGCAGCGTCTGCTAAGACGGAGGAAACATGCATATAATGATGAAGGGTCTCCATTGATGACTCTGGTGAGAATACATACATTACGGTTCAGTGTAAGAATACAATCTCGGCCGGACCTCGAAACACCCTTCGCAATCAAGAGCTGATTTACCGGCCAGCACAACCAACATGGCCATCTTTGACGACGTCGAGGCCCTCATCCTCGCCAACCACCCAGGCCACGAAGATGTATCTGCAGCCCTCGCCAGCATTGGCTGCTCGCCATCCATATCCATTGCCATTCTAGAAGATGGCGTCATTACATCGCGCTGCTACTCCACCATCGGCAACGACACCGAGACGCTCTTCCAAGCCGCCAGCATCTCCAAGCCCGTCAATGCGCTCGCCGTAATGAGGCTGATTGAGCAAGGCAAATTCACCCTGGACAGCACCGTCGGCGCTCTCCTTCCAAAGGAGCTGCTAGATGTACTGGCGGAGGGCTCCCCGCCCAGCCAACGGCCCATTGTCGAGGGCATCACCGTGAAGCAGCTGCTGAGCCACACGGCCGGCCTCACCGTGCACGGCTTTGCCGGCTACTCACAGGCAGACAAGGTGCCCAGGGCCAAGGAGATTCTCGCGGGCACGTATCCGTCCAACTCGCTGCGGATCCGCGTCGCCGCGCTCCCGGGCCACTCGCACAGCTACTCGGGCGGCGGCATCACGCTCCTGCAGTGGATCCTCGAGGCGGTGACGGGGCAGGACTATCCGGCGCTGATGCGCGAGCTGGTGCTCGAGCCGCTGGGCATGACACGATCGACGTTTGGCGCGCTGCCGGACGGGGAGACGAATGTGGCGTCGGCGTATTGCACGCAGTTCACAAAGGCAGATGCGGATCACCATGTGCAGCCGGAGCAGGCGGCGGCGGGACTCTGGACAACGCCGACAGACCTTCTCAAGGTGGCGTTGGGCGTGCAGAAGTCGCTCCAGGGGAGAGATGGCGCGCTGCTGAAGAAGGAGACGGCCGAGATGATGCTGACCAAAGTGGCGGGCGACATGGCGCTGTCGTGGGCGCGGCCGGACACGTCGACTTTTCATCACAATGGCTCAAACGAGCCAGGGTTCCTGTCGGAGCTGTATGCGTACGCCAAGATGGATGGCAGCGAAGAAGATGTTCCAGAGGATTGTGGCTTTGCCATTATGCTCAACGGCGGCAGGGGGCCGGTGTTTGCGGCGGGGTGGAAAGTGGCGCTGGCCATAACGGCGCTGAAAAAGTGGCCGTTGACCACGAGCGTTTCGTTTCTAAAGGCCGTCCAGCCTTTTCGGCCGATTGACGATGGTAAGATGGGCGACGAGTGGAAGGCCTGGAAGGGAGAGTGGGCGGCAAAGGAGCAGGACCAGAGGTACACGCTGGGGGAGAGTGAAAAGGGCAAGCCGGTGCTGTTTTATGGTGGTATGGGGCCGATTTCACTGCTGAGGACGGCCGAGGATAGCAGATTTGAGCTGGAGGGATTGGAAATGAGTGTGGTGTTGGAGGAGAAGGACGGAGTGAAGGCGATTAGTGTAAAGAGTGGCCTGTCTGGCAACGCGATTGAGTTCAAGGCTGTTGAAGCCTAGGAAAATAGCAGTGATTCCTCGAAAATGTGTCTTAAATCAGAACACGATGAGAAAGATTTCCGATTATTTTCATCTACCCGTAAATCGGGCAATCCTGCATTTTGACTGCTCCAACGGCTGGTCCATTATAAGCGGCCTTTGCGGAGCCATGAGACTTCCTGGTCAAAGCTGGCGCTCAACTTGGTTCATGCGGCCGCGTCAAATTAAAATATCAAGATTCAGCATTTAGAGACCATATCTTGACAATGTCCACATTCCAAACCTATCCTAGCATGAAGAGCGATGAAATGGAATGACGGACTGCCGATCGCCGATCAATGCCTCGGGCCGGAGGGCTAGCGGCGCGTGTGCGGAGACGCCAAGCTCCCAGCTCCGTCGGGTCCGGGCGACAGCTGTCAAGTCTAGTCCAGTTTCCCCATGCCGTCTCCTCTGTGAGCTGTTTTCCTGTCTAGAGTGCTAGTATCTACCTAGAAGTGGCAGATTTTTCTCTCCAATCAGCCCGTAAATACTCGCCAAGCGCCGGCCGGCCTCTGCCAGCACTCCCGACCATCCCCGGCCCGCGCCCACACGCCCTCGTGATGGAGGCCCACGACGCCGCCGTGCGTCTCATCGCGCAGCAGGTCCAGCGCTTCTCGGAGAAGAAGAAGCCGTTTCGCATCTACCACGGCTCGACCAACAGCACGCGGACCTCGCAGCGGCGCGCCGACAACACCATTGACACGAGCCAGCTGACGCACGTCCTGTCCGTGGACGCGGCCGCCAGGACGGCCCTCGTGGAGCCCAACGTCCCCATGGACGCCCTCGTCGACGCCACCCTCGCGCACGGCCTCGTGCCGCCCGTCGTGATGGAGTTTCCCGGCATCACGGCCGGCGGCGGCTTCTCGGGCATGGCGGGCGAGAGCAGCTCGTTTCGGCACGGCGCGTTTGACGCGACCATGCGCTCCATTGAGATTGTGCTGCCGACGGGCCAGGTCGCGCGCGGGTCCAAGACGGACAACCCCGAGCTCTTCTGGGGCGCGGCGTCTGCGTTTGGGACGTTGGGCGTCGTGACGCTGCTCGAGGTGGAGCTGCGCGACGCAAAGGAGTATGTCGAGCTGACGTATTCACTGACGACGAATAGCAAAGACACTGTCAAGGTCATGGAAGACGCTGCGGCAAAGGATGAGACTGATTACATCGACGGTATTGTGTTCAGCAAGGATGCTACGGTGATCTGCATAGGCAAGCTCACAGACGACTTGCCCAAAGGAACATCACCACAGCGGTTCTCGCGGCGGAGCGATCCTTGGTTCTACATTCGGGCAAAGGCTGTCCTGAAGCAGCTGCAAAAGAACTCGGCAAAAGACGCGACAAACACAGTCGTCGACTATATCCCACTGAGGGACTACCTCTTTCGCTACGACCGCGGCGGCTTCTGGGTCGCCAAGTATGCGTTTCGGTACTTTCTTACGCCCTTTAACCGCATCACCCGCGCCGCCCTCGACCGCTTCATGCACGCGCGCGTCATGTACCGCGCGGTGCACAAGAGCGGCCTCGCCGACACACACATGGTGCAGGACGTGGGCGTGCCCTACGCCGCCGTCGCCGACTTTCAGGCCTGGCTCGACGCCAACCTCGCCATCTACCCGCTGTGGCTCTGCCCGCTGCGCGTGCAGCGCGACGGCGGCGCGGCCGCCCAGCACGGCCTGCACTCGGACTTTGGCCGGCCGCACGCGCCCAACCTCATGAACTTTGGCGTCTGGGGGAACCTGCCGGGGCGGTCGCGGCGTGCCGTCGTCGCGCGCAACCGTGACCTCGAGCGCAAGGTGCAGGCGCTCGGCGGCAAGAAGTGGCTGTACGCGCACGCGTACTACCCCAAGGACGAGTTCTGGGCGCACTACGACCGCGCGTCGTACGATGCGCTCCGGGCCAAGTACGGGGCGGCGTACCTGCCCAGCGTCTACGACAAGGTGAGGGTCGACGTCGACGCCGAGGAGGCGGCGGTGCGCGCGACGTGGAAGTCGAGGGCCAAGCACCGGGTCAAGGAGATTTGGCCGGTCAGAGGCGTGTATGGATTCTACAAGGCGGCTGTGGGAGGGGACTATTTGCTACAAAAGACAAAGGGGCAGTCTGTGGGAAAGTCTGACGGCAGCGCTTTATAGTCTTGAAGGCAGGAAACGAGCTGGGGTCTTGGATTGCAGGAAGCAATTGGTAGATCATGTATATGAAATGTTTCAAGTGTGCGAAAGGAAAAGAAGACGTGAAGAAAGCAAAGCTGGCCGTAAATCATCGCAACAAATAATTTTCGCATAAATGTAAAGCAGTATTATAACTTTTCTCCGTCAATGTTCTCAAATCCTCCTCGCATGGGTATCAATACAAATTTTCTTCGCCGTTCTCCGTCCTCCGTCACTCGTCGTATTTGGCGTCTAGCATGGTTTTCTTTTTGTTCCGAGGGTGCGGAGCTCGCCACAGGCGGGCAATTTGCAATTCAGCGTGCCTGCGCCTGCTCCGCGCTGCTCGATGCGCAAGCGCCCGTTGCGCCTGGGAACTGGGCTTCTTCCACGAGGCTCTCGAGCCGGACCTTGGGCGCGGGCCCGCCGCCGGACGGGGCCGCCATCGTCGGGCTCACGGACGGCGGTGTGAGGGAGGCCTGGCGGCGGATGCGGCTGCGGAGGAGACCGCTGGATGCTCGTGGGCCAGCCATCGAGTGTCTTTTGTGCCTTTTCTTTATGCAAATTGAAGGAAAGGACTGGCCCTGGAGAGGGGGATATGAGGGTGAGGGATGGTGTGATGAGAAGTGAAGGACTTATTTGTCCGACTTTTTTTTGACTGGGAGGATGACGGCGCCGCGCTGACAACTTACTGAGTTATCAGGCAGCTAAGCAAGCCATGGCCAACTAGTTGGCTGTGGTGCGACAGCTCAAAGACAACAGGCGACAGCCGGCTTTCTTTTTTTCCTTTTTTTCGGTTGCGACGCGGGCCACTGCACCGCACACGGCAGGCCTGATGATGACTGGGATGAGCACTGCAGCCAGGTCACACTCGGGCAGGGATCGTCGGCCCCGTGGCGGTCGCTGGCTGCTGGTGCACGAACGATGGCTTGGGCCAGCGAAAAGTCAGCGCGCCCATGTCTACCCCGTAGTTACTGATATTAGTTTTGGTCGCACCGCATCAGCCACGGTGCCTTCACTACTCGCGCTGGTGTGTGTGGATGATGGGTCGTGTTGATGATCGGCGCTGCCTTTTGCTCAGGCCGACGTGCAGAATGTTCGCGCCGCAGAGAGACGCGCAGTATAAATAACAATATAGCGAAATTGTGTCTGCAGTACTAGTCTTGCTGGAATAAGAGGAAACGCAGTTTCAAGGCGAAAATGTTGCTCGCGTGCTGTCCCATGTTTCTTGTCTCACACAAGTGATCAACCGTCGATGACATCGATGACTTGTCATGTTGTGCATCACTGGCTGGTAGCGCAAGAGGGTGGCAGCAGTCTAGTTACAGTGGCACGTCCAATTAAATACCAAGCTTGAAATATCTAATCATCAAATTGCCGTCTGAATAATCGCATTAGCAGTAATGCTTGATCTTGCTGCACACTGCTCCAAGCCACAAGCTTAGGCACCGTTTTCTCTGATAGCCCATGCGCCGCGTCATGTTGCGACCACCAATAATTATTGAAATGCCTGCAAGATTATTCTGCAAGATCGAAGCAAGATACAACAGTTTTGCTTCGATTTGGATTAGCTCGGAGCTGAGTTAATTATCTGAGCACAAGCAGCTACTTCGCCAGTTTTACCAAGTATCTGCCTGTGCCGGCGTGAGCTGCCAGTTTGCGAAGCGCGACTCCCCATGACGATAATTTCATCTGAAATTTTAGTGGCACGTGCAAGTACAAGAACCCGTTGGTTAATGGCACGTGCAAGTACAAGCAACGGGTTCTTCACAGTAAAAAAAAAAACGGATTTGGCTTTCAATCGTAAATTATATTACCAGTCGCTCATGGAAATGACGACGCATGAACAAAGGGAGATGAAAATGGGGTGGTGCAGACTATGCACATGCAAAATGACAAGAAAATAGTCGAGGATAGAATTTGACGGACAACAAAAAGAACCTCAAAAATGCCCAATCAGTTGGAACTGCCAGTTGAGTCTGGCAAATATTCGTCAGATTGCAGCGACTCGTAACCCACAATCGCGCCCCGGTACATGTCAACGACACCTTCGACATTGTGGAGGCTAGATCGGCGATGCGCGATGGTCAAAATGGTGCAGCCGGAGAAATTCTCCTTCATAGCTCTGTTGACGACCTTTTCCGTGTCGGAATCAATGCTGCTGGTGGCTTCATCAACCAGTACCAGCTTGCCACCTGTCTCACGCTGTTTCAAAATTGCTCGGGCAATACATAGAAGCTGTAGCTCGCCTTTTGAATAGCCAACCTTCTCCAGAATCGCATCTAGACCACCTTTTCTGGTCAGCTGAGCCCAGATGCGGAGGCTTTTAAGTAGCTGTTCCAACTCGGAATCCTTGAGAACCGCCTTCTCTTCTTCATCCACTGACTGTTCCTTGATGCTGTTCATCGTCAGAGGCAGCAAGTTTGTGCGAACTGTGCCCTGAAACTGGACCTGATCCTGCGTGATTGTGACTAGACGAGACCGCAGCTCATTTCGTGAAATGCTTGCCACATTTATGCCATCAATCTCCACGGTACCCTCGTACTTAATGAATCCAAGCAGTGTCAGCAAGAGCGAGCTCTTGCCACTTCCACTCCGCCCAGCAATGCCAATGCGTTGGCCCGCGGCGACAGCCATTGTGATATTATCAAGTGCAGGCTCGTCTTCCGACTCGGGTCTGTAGCGGGCAGTTACTCCAGTAAACGCAATTGTGCCGCTGGAAGGCCACTGGGCGGGAAGCTCTTGTTCCGAGGTTGTGACTTCTTGAGGAGTCGTATCTTTGAACTCAAGCAGCCTGGACAGTGCACCAGATGACGTTTCTATGTTGGTCCAAGAAATGATGCTTGCTTCAAGCACACGGGCAATCGACATGAGGCCGATGAAAGATAACCCAACGGATGTCTCGCTGGAGCCATCCTTCACGAAGAGGGCGAGGGTCACAAGCCCTACGCCTAAAACTCCGCCCAGGAGACCAAGAACGAGCGCAAGCCATTGCTGGATAGCGAACATGACGTAATATGGCTTCTGAGATTCTTCCAACAGACGGAATCCATATTCAAGACTTTTCTGATCCCAGCGTAGCGCCTGAATGTGGGACAGCCCGGTGGCTGTCTCCGCGAAATACGTATAGAGTGGCGATTTTGACTCAAGATCAAGGTGTCGTATCTGACGAGATGTGCGGAGGTAGTAATGCTGTATGAAATATACAGCAACCAGCATGAATGGTAAGGCAATCGATAGAAAGCTAGCGCCGGAAAGGACAACTCCAAGTTGAACAAGAACGGCCGTACTAGCATAGATCGTGCGGAAAACTGCAGCAGGAAGGTTTTTCGAAATGAGCAGCATGTCTTGGCTATAAAGATTTAACAAGTGTCCTGATTTCGTTGCGCCAAGAAAGCCAAGTGTGGCTCCGATAGTGGCCTCGACCAGCATCACGTGGAAGCCGACTGACGAGCGTGGCGATAGCCTAGTATGGAGTGTCCAGTAGCAAACAGAACCAAGCAGGCATGTGGTAAAGACGATTCCAATATATCCAAGAAAGTATAGTGAGTCATCGGGATGCAGCTCGATCCATATTCGCATGTAGATTTCTGGCATTGCTTCTCCGGTAGAGAACACTGCGAGAAGCATGGTGTACCTCAAAGCACTCAGCCGGCCAACGAGATCGAGGAGCGGGCGATATACTCGCCGATCACTTTTCCGCCTGGACACATTGTTGACATCTACGAGGGGCGGAGTGTGACGTAGTGACCTGCGGATCGTGTTTTGTTCCTCGTCTTCGGTGGCGGCTCGCGTGCTGATGTTGTTGTCGTTGAGAATGGCGGCAATTTCGTCAGCAAACGGACTGCCCCTGGTAGCCGCTGGCGTCAAAACAACCCTCCCACGACCATTGAGGAAAAGCAGGTTGCTAGAAACATTCAAACAGTCAGGTAAGTATGTCACGAGGACGACGGTGCAGCCCGCCTCCGTGAAAATACCAGTCCTGCCACATAACTGGTGGAGGATTGTTATCGCTGTTTGGCGATCAAGGGCACTGAACACGTCGTCTAATAACGTGATTTTGCTCTCCTTGTAGGCGGTCCGTGCAAGTGCAACGCGCTGGCGCTGCCCACCGCTCAAGTTAGAGCCATTTGTGCCGACAACATAGTCTGCACCACCTGGCAGCCAAGCAAGATCCTCATGTAGGAAACATGCTTGAATCACTCGTAAGAATCGAGCCTCGTTATACTCTTCATAGCCCACGATGTTTTCGCGGATGGTCGTGTCTCTGAGCCAGACATCCTGGCTGCAATATCCAATGTCAGATTTGTCAACCTTGACAGAGCCAGCAAGCACCTCGCTTTCACCGAGAATAGCCTCTACAATCGTTGACTTTCCTGAACCGGTACGGCCAACAATTGTCGTCGTGGATCCTGCCGGTAGTTGAAAATTTGCGCCGCGTAGTAGGGGCTCTTTCATTCCGGGCTTAGCGATATCGGCATGGTGGAAGCGTATGCGGCTTTCTTGATACGTAGCAGGGTTACCAGGATGAACTGGGGTTGGTCCTAAGTTCAAGTTGACTCTGGGGTCTTTTCTTTCCGCGGTGCGCAGGAAAGCTTCTATGCGAGCAAAGCAGGCAAGCATGGCCGTAATCGTCGGGTATGCGTGTAGCACATTGGCAAGAGGCGCTTGCACAAGTGACACAGTTGTGAGCACTGGGAAGACTTTGGCGGCTGCCAACTGTCCGTTGAACGATTTTCCAAATAGCGCAGCCGCAATTACGACGACTGGTGTCATCATATCTGCCAGCAGCACGGGGATGACAGAGATAGCTTCGAGGCGACGAAAGCCCCCGGACACACCAACTTCGTCAACACGAAGACGCTTCATATAAAGACCAACAGCTGGACCAAGGCCGAGCATCTTGATGGCCGTAAGCTGTGGAAGAATGTGAGACGTTTTCGCGATTCTCACTCCAATGCTTCGATTCCAGGCTGCGAAACGCGTTGCCATCTTTTGGCCAATGAAGTAGGTCAAGATGCTAGTCACAACAACTGGCGCAAAGATAGCCAAAGCTGCAATCTCAATGAAATAAGACAGCACGTAGATTCCAAGGCCAAGCTCAATCGCGCCAAAAAGGACATCGAAGCACCTCGGGATTCCATTGGCCACGCCATCTACGTCGGCGTTCATGAGCGTAGGCGCAGCAGCCTGCTTTGCCTCTGACTGAGTCACGCGATGGACTTTGTAGAAGAGCATAGCTATGAGACCACCTCGTGCACGAGTGGTGTATTGATTCATGCGGTGGCCAAACGCAGTTCGCGCAACAGGGGTTCCGCAGTAAAGAAAGATAGAAGCGCCGACCAGGCCACAGCGCTTTGCAATGTCATGTGGCCCACCACCTTGCCCAGCAACCATTGCCATGAGTTCACGAAGGAGAAAGGGCTGCGCAAAATTGAGCCCTGTGATGGCCAGTCGTGCCGCGAACAGCGGCAAGATATAGCTCTTCCAAGCCGCGAGACAGGCTCTCGCTAGTTCACGAGATTTGTTTGGCTTGTGACTGTGTCGAGGGCGCCAGCGGGTCCTCAATTGCTGGAAAAGTAGTGCAGGGGAAAAATCAGGGTCCAATTGACTCAGATCCTTCATAGAGAGATCTGTGCGATATCCGATGCGGAAAATTGGCCGTAGAAAGAGGAAAAACAGCCTGCTCACAGGTCCGCTTATTGCTTCCTCTCCTAAACTGTCGCGCAAGTTTGTATCGATCACGTCCGCTCGCTTAGAGACCTCCTGGAGGCAAAGCAACCCAAGCTGCAAGGTCGCTGCGGCTGATGCCAGCCCTCCAGGAACAGCGAGATTATGACGTAGAAAAAAAGAGCGGCTCTTGGTGATGTCGGTCAGAACAGTGGCGAAGAGATAAATCGTAAGCATAAAAGAAGAGCGGAGCATGTGCCCATGTTCGAGATAGAGCCATGCTGTTACGAAAAGCGCCGCGACTAGATCGACGACCACAGCGGGGGCGGACGTTGCAGTAGTATATTCAGTGAAACTGACTGCACAAGCCAAAAGCGCAGCTCGAACGCCAATCAAGGCGGCTGCGATTGTCTATATTATAAAACGTATCAGCTGAAGGTCAGCCGGGACATTGCTGTAAAGGTGACTTGCCAATTTGATGAAGAGTACAAAGCTTCGACGGACGTAAAGCGGCTGGAGCCAAAAATATACGAGAAAGAAAACAGAAAGAGCAACAAAGGCGGATGAAAGGGATATACTGAAAACAACATCCTCGAACTTCAATGTAAAGTCGAACATCGATCCTTCTGACGCCCAAAACACTTGATCCGAGGATGGCACAACCATTGTCGCGGTTTCTTTGGCACGAGCCGGCTATCCAAATAGTTGCTGCGCGCGGTGAGGATGCACTCCCGCTGGCAGGGCAAAGAATAACAAATATAGTCCTCGGGCTCCTGGCAGCGTTACAATGCCCAATCGCAGCATCAAGGACGCCTTGCGCAGAGTCAGAAAGCCCTTGGTGGCCGAGGATTGCGTTCTGTACGAAGTACTGGGCGAGGTTTTGTTGGACCAACGCAAGCGGGGAGATGGGCTTGATCTATTTTCGAGCGGGCGGGGGCGCTGCGCGACGACAGCGCAGCATCCAGCCAGCTTTCCTTTCCTTTCCACCCGCAGGCCTAGCCAGATGAGATGGTGGGGGAGGCAGGGGTGTCCCCAACAAGCAGCGTATCAATAATAAACTAGGATTGAAAACGGGGTTGCTTGGACCCAGGCACAGCGTTTTAGCGGTCCATTCACTGTGGCCAGCATTGGTAGGTGCAAATAAACCTTCGTGTCCGGTGGCCTTTTTATCAATGTGAGCGACGTCCCCAATATCAGTGTGTTAGTTTTATTGGTGTTTTTGAAGGGCCACTTGCTACATGCAAGCCCAGCGCCATCACTCGGCGACTCTGTGCAAGACTAAGAATTTGCAAGTATACATTTCCATTCTATTTGATGTTCCCAATTGGTTTTCCATTATCTTGGTCTATTCCGGTCCCTTGTAAGGATGAAATGCTTGTTTGCATTCTTCACGCTCCTTGTTTATCAACCATTGGCAGCACAAGTATGCCGCCTCATCACACAAGAAAGCTCCTATTCATCAGTCATGGTAGTACTTTCTGGCGCCTCCGGTAAGTGTAATACTCTCGATAATAGAGATAGGCGGGATGGCTACAATCCAAGGTTAGAAAGCAAAAAAAAAAAAATCAAATGTCTCGCGCGCATGGCCGGGTCTTTCGGCGAGAGTGGCATTTACCGGGTGCGCTTAACGCTAGTTTAGCGATAGCTAGCGTCACACAAAAGAGGCTGCCAGTTGGGAGAAGGCGCATAACGACAGCCAGCTTTTGGGACGGCAGTCCCTCTACTGTTGTACTGGTAAAAGGGCAAAACAATTGACGGTTTGAAGCAGGGTGGCGGGGTTTACAGCGGCCTGTAAAAGCCCACATATTGGTCCGGTTAGATCGACACGGTTTGTCTCGCAAATTGGTACGAAGCAGGTAGTTACGGAGACGTTGGCATGGTGGCATGCCGCCGATACAAGGGCACAGGACGGGGCAAGGCACCAAGGGTAGCATCGCGTTGCACTAAAAACGCAGACTGCGCAATGTGGCGTTGCGCTATCACTTTCTCCAGTCATCTGCGTAATAAACTAGCAACTGGACCACGGAGTACACAGGAACTTTTGTAGCGCCCCCAGGATGCAACGCTTACGCTGAAAGATAAACGAATCGCGGTAGTCTACCAGGTCGACTGCTACCACATTACGGAGTAGTTCCCAGCCATGTCGAGCGGCTAACACGTCACTCTGATTGGTGGCCGAGTTGTGATGTCGCGTCCCCAAAGGAGGTCGAATAAAGTCCAATAATAAAATAGCAGAGAGGTACATTGCTGCATCTTTTACTCACTGGCATAACCTTTCTGCAAACTCCCAAACTGGCACCGTGTCTGCACCCGCTATAATGCAAGCCTCGACCTGCCATATGAGGGCGTGGGGGCGAAGGAATCTAGGCACTCCTATCAGCCACCAGCCATTTTCCTCACCATCGATAAGGGCCACCCCTTTGATGTGTTCCGATTTGCTAATGGGGTCGTTCACGGGAACCGAGTTTGAAGGATTGCTGCACGCCACCGGTGAACCGACCGTTGCATTGCAGGAGGCTGCGCCGTAACGTAGCAACTAAAGTGCATGAGGCAGGTGATAAGGGCTTGTCCGTAAGGGCAATCCGCCTAGGATTGGTGCTCGGCCGTCAGCCCTAGCAATGGTAGGAAAAACCGTCCCACACTCGCCGAGAACCAGTATCGGGGGGGAAAAACGTCGACCCAAGTAAGCTGAAACATAGATTTTCCGGCGTGATGATGAGGCATTCATTAAGTAGTTATAGATGGTGCAATTTGGCTCAGTAGCATTGGCCATTGGACGTGTGTAGAAGTCCGTCTCTGGCGAGACGCCTGGGTCGGCGTCTTCTCGACACGTGTTCCCAGATCGGCCGCGCCGCAGATGAGGCCGCTAGCGGATGCAAAAGGGCCATGCACCGCGGACTATACGTATACTGCGGATTGCGCCAGACCACAAAATAGTCGGTCGTCCCCGAGCCTCCTGCATGTGTCGACGACTGAAGGCGCTATTGTGGCGGGGAGGTTTTCCAGTCTGGCCGGTGGCGTCGCCATCCCAGCTCGATTCCCGCCCCCAATCTACCGGAGTTACTGGGAAAAGCCAGGCAGCCCGAGCGACCCACCAATGCCAAGAGCTCGTTTAACAAGTCGAGTGGCTGGCTTGTAGATGCGGATCACTAAGTTATTACCAGAGTCTGTGACAGCGGACCGTACCCTTTTGCAGCACACGCGAGGATGCGATACTGCAACAGCTCGAGGACCCTGCAATGATAAAGTTACCCAGGTGGAAATTATTGCTGCAGAAGAAACAGCCAAGCCCTCACGGACCCCACACGGTCGGGTCTTTTGTCATGGTTGTTTTCTGAGGAGTCTGGTGAGAGAGCCGCGCTAACGTGGACAGGCAGGTGGCTGAGCACAGCGCAGCCTGCTTGGAGCGTAGGTTGGTGCGTTCGTAACGAATATGACAAAGGTCATGCCTGTTCCTGATCGCAAGGTATATTTGCGAGACCCGGAAGACGGTCCAGGTGCCCAACATGGAAGTCCAAATGACGGCACGATGTAGCCAATCACGCTCACGATGGTATTGGTGACACTGTAGGGGGTTAGCAGAGTGCATCGAAAGTGTATCCATAGCCGCTTATTTGTTATACCTAGAAACGATCGGGATAGCAGGTAAATTCGACCGATGGGCAAATTAATCGATTCGTCAACTACTCAGATTTCCCTTCGCGACACGGCCGTGATTTAGATAACACACCGAGGGCACCACCCCTTTTGTCGTCGCTCAATATTGTACAGCAACTCGCTGAGAATGGTTTCGACAACGCTCCCGGATATGACGCAGTCACGGATAGCGACGAATTCGAAAATTTGGAGAGCAAGGAAAGTGATCAGATAGCGGGCAAAGGCCAACACTAGCATCAAGTCAGGTCCAAAATGTGATACTGATCTGAAAACATTTGTTTAGAATATGCTTACAATGGTATTCAAGTATATATTCACATCGTCCACGCCTATTTTATCACTAAAACGACGACTATCCTGCCTCATCAGATTCGGAATCGTTTTCATCCTGGTTCGGGTCCACGATTGCGCCTCGTCGGAAATGAACAACAGAGGTGGCACCTACGAGACCTGACTGGCGCACAGAGATTCGCAGAACCGTGCAACCATCGAAAGATTCCCGCATTACATCGTTTGCAATCTTCTCTTTCGCCATACCCAGGTAACTTGTAGCATCGTCTACCAGAACCACCTTCCTTCCTGTTTCACGCTGCCGCAAAATAGCCCGTCCGATGCATAACAGCTGAAGGTCACCTTTTGAGTAACCAACATCGTCTGCGATGGCGTCCAAACGGCCTTTGTTGACTAGAGGCATCCAGATGTGTAATTGCTTGAGCAACTGCTCCAACTCGGCATCTTTTTGCCCTTTCTCCAGAGGGTCCCAGCGTTCCTCGGCATCATTGAGAGCAAAGGGCAGCATATTCTTTCGAACTGTCCCTTCAAAGATTATCGGCTCTTGAGGGATGGTTATGAGGCGTGAACGTAGCGTTTTGGGCACAATCGAGGATATCTCGATACCATCGATCTGGCATGTGCCCTCGTATCGGACGAATCCAAGCAGAGCCAGGACAAGTGAGCTTTTACCGCTCCCGCTTCGACCAGTAATGCCAATGCGGTGGCCAGGGGAAATCGATAATGAGACATTTGACACAGCCTCTGCAGCATCGTTGGCCGGCGTGTAATACACGGATACATTGTGGAGATCGACTGCACCACTTGCGGGCCAATGCACTGGGGGCTCCACGGATCCGACATTTTCCGATGGCGCCCGCTGCTGCAGTTCGTCTAGCCGCCACACGGCCTCCAATGCCGTATTCAAATTTCCAGAAGCCATAACGGCATCGTACAGAACCGCTGAAAGGCTCATAACGGTATAGTAGGCCAGGCCGACAGAAGTGGCAGTAGAGATGCCTTTCAGGAATAGGGCAGGGGCAAGTAGGATTGCAACCATTACAGTCCCGAGTAAGTCAACAGAGAGACGTAATTGCTTTTTTGTTACACATTTGCGATAGAATGAGACCTGGGAGTCCAACAGAATACTCATTCCGTCTTTCATGCGTTGCTCGCGTCGATAGAAAAAGTCGGAGTGCGTCAGGCTAGCGGACGTCTCTTCAAAGAAAATGCATAGAGAAGTCTTTCTCCGGGCATCGAGTTGCTGTGCATCTCTCCAGGATGAACGGTAGTGGCGAGTGTGAAAGAGAACCCAAATCAGTATGCCAGGGAAAGCGACGGCGCTGTAATTGTTTCCTGATAGAATGATCAACACCATTACCACAAACTTCGAACCAGCATACACAATCATGAGAGTGGCTCTCGGTAGATCTCTCGATATGAGATAGGTGTCGTCGCTGAACAGGCCCAGTAGTTTTCCGACATGCGCCAGCTCGAAGAAAGAGAGGGTCGACTGGACAAGCGTCTTCACCAGAGTCTCGTGCAAAACGGCCGAAACTCTCGGCGACAACAGCACCATGGTGCTGAAGTTTGTGATGAAAGCAACGACTGAAGTAAGCAATGATAGTGATAGGTATCTCGTATACAGGGAAGGATCCTCTGGATGGAAATCTACCCAGAATCGCAGATAAATGTGGGGTATAACTTCACTCGCGGCAAGAATGAGTGTGAGTGAAGCTTGTAAAATAGCTTTCAGCTTTCCGACAGGTTTCAGAGCGAATAGAACGAGCTCCCAATCGCTGATTCTCTGCTTCTGCCCGGACCCGTTGACACTAGGCATCCCATTCGCTTTGAGGTATCTATAGATGCCGCTTTGTTGCTTCTTCTCCACCACCAAAAGAGCATTGTTGTTAATATTCAAAGTTCGCAGAGCGGTCGTAACTTTCTGCCGGTGTGGTGGATTCAAATATGAACGATCCAGGGTAGCCTCGCCAAGTCCGTCCAAAAACACCAGCTGATCGACTACTTCAAGGCATTGAGGTAAAGAAGTGACTACTACCACTGTACAGCCGGCCTGCCGTAGTATGCTATTCTTGCCGCACAGCTGATGCAAGATACATATGGCAGTCTCAATATCCAAGGAGCGGAACACATCGTCTAGGAGTGTGACATGGTGCTGTGCATATAATGCTCTCGCGATGCCAATTCGCTGTCTCTGGCCGTCGCTCAGATTGGATCCATGTGCGCCAACAACGTAATGGTCGCCGCCAGGAAGTTTTTCAAGGTCCTCTTCCAAGAAGCAAGCTCGAATGGCGGCTGTGTATCGCTGCGCATCATATGGGAGGACGCCAATGATATTATCGCGGACTGTGGCCTGCCGAAGCCAGACCTCTTCCCCACAATACCCTATTTCAGTCTCGTTGACTTGAACTGAGCCCGCTGTAACCTCACTGTCGCCTAGAATAGCACGCATAAAAGTCGACTTGCCAGCCCCGTGAGGGCCAATGACCCCTGTAACAGATCCTCGAGCAAGCCGAAAATTGACTTCTCGCAGAATTGCCGGCATGACGGTTCGATGAGGTGAAATATTGGCGTGGTTGAAGCAGATCACATCTTCGGAGTCTGGCGCCAAGTCAATGGCCATTGGGGAACCCTGGGCGATTCTACAGTCTTTTCTCTCTGCAAGGCATAAGAAATCCTGTATGCGGGTGAAGCAGGGCACCAAGCTCATCATTGTCGACATGGAATTGATGATGTGGGGAAACGATGTATGAATCGAAAAGATGATGGACAGAAGAGGGAAGACTTTGGCTGCCGACATTCTGCCGTTGAAGAAGTTTGCCGAGATAGCTACGCCGACGGCGGCTGCTGGAACTCCGAAATCAGCGATGGTTGTGAGGATTGATATGGTGGCCGCAAAGACACCCAATGGCTTGGAAAGTTGAGTTTCAGCTGTTTGAAGGTGTTGCAGAAATTCGCATAAAGTAGGCCCAAGCCCTAACATTTTGATCGCTGTGAGCTGTTGGATAATTCTAGAAGCGCTAGAGACCCTGCGACTTATGCTTTCGTTCCAAGTTGCAACGTGCTTCACCATGTTCTGTGCAAGCAGATAGCATAGCAAAGACGACAAAATGACGGGTAAGCAGACTATTGAGACTGGTGCATCAATGAACCACGACAGCAGTGAGCTCCCTACCCCGATCTCGAAGATGGAGATCGGAATCAGGAGAAAATTTGGAATATTTTCGATGATTCCATCAATATCGGAGCTTATAAGTGCACTGGAGCCTGACCTCTTTGCATCGGCTTCCGTCAAGCGCTGGAGCTTGTCGAGTTGGATGGCGATCAGACCACCACGCAGACGCGCCGTATAGCAAGCCATGAGCTGAGAAAAATGCTCTTGCACAAATGCAGTGCCAAGAAAGACGACAACAGCGCAGCAAAATGTAACATAAGGCTCAGGGGTACTCTTGACATCATCATACTGCTTGTCGATGGTTTCGATAACTTGACGTAAGACGAATGGATGCGAGCACTTCAAAGCTGTCAGAGTAAGCCGTGACAGGAGCAGTGGCTGGAGAATTGGTTTCCAGGCCTTCAGGCATGCAACAAGTAGATCGCCGGGTCTAGCCGGGCTTGGGACCTGTTGGATAACCCACCATTTCTTCAATTGCCGGAGGAGTAATACAGGGTGTAAGTTGGGGTCGACTTGGCTAGGGCTTGACATGAAGACGCGTGAGCGATAGCCACTAGCCACGACTGGGTTCAAGGAAAAGGACAAAAGCCCTCTGAAGAGCCCACCACCCGCATCATCTCCCATATTCAGGCGCATATTCTTATCCACTAGGAGATGCTTTTTTGGCCTGTCTTGAAGCTCGATCATGGTCAGCTTCAGAGCAACAGCCGCTGCTGCTAGGAAGCTCTCCCAACATGGCTCAAACGCGAGTAAAGATAGTTGCTTGCGCTCGATCCCACCCAAGAAACTGACTACCAGGAGTAGTGTGAACAGCGCCGAGGGGCGAACAGAGCGCCTGTGCTCCAAGTAGGCGATGTTGACGATGAACAGTGTGCATACTGCGTCCGTCACCGAATAGAACCCAGGCATCCTCACAGCGCCTGAAATCTGAACAGCAGCAAGAGACGTTGCAATGACCTAGCAAGTCTGGTCAGTATAAGGTCCCGTAAAAGAAAGAAAAAAAAAAGACTTACCACTTTTGTCCACAGAAGCGAGCTCCAACGAACATAGACTGGCTCATGGGAGTAATAGCGTAGGGCGAAGGGTGAGGCTGCAGTAAAAAAAGTACAGGCGGCAGATAAGGGTGTTACATTCTGCAGTTTCAAGAGAAACCCAAAATCGACCAAGGTCAGCGGCCGAAGCAGCCACTCTGTTGAGGTTGTCATCGTTGGTCGAGGAGCCCTGGTCGTGAACCGCTTTTGCTAACAAAGACGCCCGTGAGGAAGAGTCTGGGCGTGGGTTCAGGCTGCGACAAGCTGCCCAGAAACATAGGTGTGTGGCGGGGTCTAGCTTAGTGTTTATGCTGATTCGAGCGTGTGGACCTCGTAGGCGATAGATGCTTGCTCCACGAGCGAAAGGGGCCAATCTTGGCTGCTATGCCTGGGAGGAGTGAAAGCATGTGCAGCAGTTGGCCCCAAAAATGTGCGGCGAGGAAGAGTACTGGTGGACTGATTAAGTAAAATCTGAGCTCGAAAGGTCCGAGGATGCAGGCCGCCGTTGGGTAACGTGGGACGTACCTACGTACCAATATGGACCAACTAACACAGCGTCACATCGCCTGCTGCAGCTAAAATTTGGTGGGTAAATGAGGCGCTGGCTCCATCACATACTTATTAGGAGTAACCAGACCAGTCACAAGTGGTAAAAGCCCCGCGGTTTTAAGCCTCTCTCCACCTGATGAGTACAAGTCGGGACCAGGACCGGCCGGGGAGCTCCTGTAGCCGACCATGGTGCATCCGAGCCTATCAACAGATGGAGGAGAATTAACATTCTGGTACGGATACGTAGTCAGGAGATGCAACAGGCGGGTTGGCCGAATAGACTCCGCCGACAACTAAGTAGGAATGGCCCAGTATACCGAGTCGCACTGGTGGGCGTCGCCACCATCGTAGTACACAGTACCACCAAGTTGGCGGCTCGCCGGCGGCGCCGACTTTATTCCTCGGCCAGCGAGCAAGTTTGGCAATTTTTTGGCTTCGAACACGTAGGTTTGACGATCCAGCCTCGCTATTCGAATACAGAAAAGGAGCTGACGACCACAATTGGCCCTTGTGATTAGAACGCTTGTCATCACGTAACTGGTTTCCTGGAGCTGGGCTAGTGGTAGTGGCGTCGCCATCACCTATCCACCAGTGTTGCACCCCTCACGGCTGGCTGGGCACATCGGCTGTGGCAGTTCGTCTGATGGTTGCGGTCTTTATTGTGTGACTACACAGAGCCCAAGTCCTATACATGTTGGATAGGTATGTTGGCAGAGGTAAAAAGCACGACATCAAGGGTGCAAGCCGGCCAGTTTTACAGGGTGCGGGCATGTGCCTGTAGGGTGTGACTAGCAAAGGCTTTGAAGCGTGCTCGTAGCACCAATGGGTAAGTGCAGGAATTGGAGTATACCAAGTGCTGAGTGGTAATCAAATACGAATAAAATAGAGAAGACTTTTGGTACCTCGAAGCCATCACGCTCCTTTTCCATGCCACAACGCCTTGAACCGTCCATTTTCCTTGGCGAGCAGCTTTTCGGGTGAGCCCACCTCCACCACCTCGCCTGTATCCAACAGGAGGACAGTGTCGAATTTCTCAACAGTGTTGAGACGATGAACCACAGAGATGATGGTGTGCTCCGCGAAATGGTCCTCCAGAATCTTGACCATGAGTTCCTCGGTCTGTTTGTCAACAGTACTCATCGCTTCGTCCAGAATGAGAATAGAGCTTTCGTCCTTGCTGGCGAGCGCGCGTGCCATGCATACTAGCTGCTTCTGTCCCTGCGACAGCTTCAAATCGGCAATGTCACCGCCCAGTCCGCCTTGCCGCTTGACAACATCCCACAACTCTACGGTCTGCAAGTGATTGATAAGTTTTTCATCATCCAGCTCGTCCACTGGCCCGCCTTCGCTGGAAGTGCGCACGAGGTTGGAACGCAGAGTGCCAGGAAGCAGCATAGGTTCCTGCGGGACAGAGATCAGACGCGGGCGAAGCCGTGCGCGGGCGGCGACTCCTTTGGCGTCTTGGTCTCAAATGTACGGATTCGTTCCACCGACCCGAGTGCGGTTTCTGTGCTTGTAAAGCTTATTACGAGCCATGCCAACGAGTTCCCCAGCCCCGTGACATTCGTCAGCGCGACACCCAGTGCTCCAGGGCTCGTAGATGACGGAATGGTGATGCAAATGATGATCAGCAAGACACAGACGAAAGCAACAAAGACATCCAATACGAGCTCCAGCCAGAGCTGAATAACGCGCAGCATGTAGTTTGGTCTCATTGTCGCGTCCAGCAGATCCATACCCGCAGCTTGATAATGGGACTCCCACCCATACGCCTGGACTGTCGCAACACCGTTAATCATCTCGATAATGTGCGTATTCACGGGCGCAGAAGATTGCAAGTCCAAGTAACGGAGCTGCCTGGAGGTCTGCAAGTAGTACTTTTGCAGAAAAAAGACGAAAAGCATCATCGGAGCGATTATGACTGCCATGTACAAGGATCCGACGAGGATCAGCCCCATCAAGGCTACTAGCCAGATGACTGCCATGGATGCCAAGACGAGATTCCACGGAAGATCCAGATCGACTTGTTCAATGTCCCTGCTGAAGCGGTTGACGAGGTCGCCAGGAGGGGTCGCAACGAAGAAAGATAGCGGTGCGCTCATGGTAGCCTGTAGCAGTCGCGTGTGGACCTTCCGGAGCGCCGTTGGCGCAACGTAGATGAGGGCGACGTAGACTGTTCCAAGCATAGTAAAAATTTCCAGGGTATTTACAACAACGTAGACCGAATAGTAGTAGGCTGTATTGATCGGCGCGGGCAACTCGTTTGCCTCTGTCCACCACTTTAACCACAAGATCGGCAAGACCGGCCACGTAGCGGATAGAATGACGGCAAGGCAGGCGAACACCGCGAGCCTGCGATCGATCATACCGAGGTAATAAGAGTATAACGTGATGTCGCCGGTTTTTCGAATCAGGTCTTTGTTTCTCTCGTCCTCGTTGACAGTCGACGTCTTGTCTGCGTCAGCTTTTTGTGAGCTGGCGCTGCTCATATCTGCGGTGTCGCTGCCGGTAGACTTGTGGCTCGTGGCAATCAAATCTTGGATCCTGGTGTTTTTCTTCAGCTCTTCCAGTGTACCTTGAACGACAGACCCTGGGGCATCGTCCCCGAGCAGAATGACGCTGTCTGGTTGATCGATCAGGTGAAGCGCATGAGTTGCCAGAACCACTGTGACACCATTCTTCCGCAGGAGACCAGAGGGCCCAAATACTTGATCCCAAACAAGTCGTTGGGTGGCCCAATCCAGGCCACTGAGTACGTCATCCACAAGTATAATGGGCTTGCGAGAAAAGAGACCACGCGCCAATGAGATTCGCCGCCTCTGCCCACCGCTGAGGGAGACGCCCTTTGTTCCGACAGCCGTGGCATCTCCCTGTGGGAAATCTTCAAAGTCGCGGTCTAGGCCACAAGCCGTCACCACCGCCTGGTACCACGCCTCGTCCCGCTCAGATTTGCAAATGATGTTGTCTTTTGCTGTTCCACTGACGATCCACGGCTGCTGAGAGCAGTATGCAACATTTGACGTGCGGACCTTGGCGTCGCCGCTGACATTGAGCTGTCCCAATAGAGCTTGCAATAGTACAGACTTTCCAGAGCCAACTTTGCCGGCCACAATGTTTAATGTCTCGGGCAGTATCCTTAGATTTGCATCCTTAATCAAGGGTTCTTTCTTGGACTTGGCAGTGACATTGGCATTTGTGGTGGAGAAGATTGGTTCTCCAAAGCCAGGGAGCAGGTCCTCGGACTGGGACAGTTCGGATGACGAGCCGAGAAGCGCCACCCGCGCTTCGTAGTCGCTGCAAAGCTTCAAGAATTCCTGAATGCGGACGAAGCATGGCAAGGCACCGATGATGAAGGGGTACATGTGCGCCAACATAGAGATCGGACCTATGATAAGGTTCATGATGCTGATAGACGTGAAAGCTTCCGCTACAGAAAGACGCTCGCCAGCCTTGGTGGCGAGAAGAGCGATACCGAAAGTGATGGGAGGGGCGAGACTCTCGGGTAGCTTGCCACTCACGTTGAGGATGGTTATGAGTCGTCGGAAGGCCAGAGATTGACGAATCTCGTCATCCATCAACCTTTTAATGGCAACGGACCAGGAGTCAACAAGTCCGAGCATCTTTGTTTCCTTCATGTGGCCAATCACGGTAGTCGTGTCGCTGACTCGCTTTTCGACAGCCTCGTTGAGCTTCTTTTGCGCACTGGGAACGTACATCCCGCACACGCCGGAGATCACTGTACCAATGACTATTGTAATCAGTGGGCCAACGAAACCCCATCCAACCTGGCCAGCCAAAAGCCAAATAGCAAAGGCAGTTTCCAAGGGTGCAATCCAAAATTCATGGATGTAGTAAAATGAAGACACAACACGACCAACGTCCACAGTAATCAGTGTCAGAGCCGATGAACCCTTCTTCTCGCCCGGTTCCATTTGCGCCCCGAAGTGTAAAATCGTTGCAATCAAGGATGTACGCAACATGACTCTCATGCGCCCCTTTGCCTGCTCATATGCATTGGATATCACCACCTTTCCAAAGAAGAGAAGGACAGCGCCAGCAACCAAAGCATAGCCGGTGCCCTGGTCCACTTCAGCATCCCTGTCCTGCCGTGTGGCAAACTGGATGACTGCTTTGATATAGAGAGGAACGAGGAGTTTAAAGACGGAAAGGGCTAAGCGCGGGATAGCAGCAGCAATCACAGCTGACCTGCAACTGCTGAGCACGATGAAAGCCAATGCGTATCTTCCGTTGTCTTTGTACTTTTCCCAGTTCCGGAGCATTTTATGCAGCAGAGGGCGGGCCCGTAGCTCAGGTTTCAATCGGGGTAGGTCGGTTGGTTGCAAGAAAGAAGCATTGCCGATCTGGAGGAGAGGGTTCACCCACCACAAGAAAAGCTGGCCCACGATGCTCGAAGTCTCTTCTGCGCCCAGCGTCGTCCAATCGCCGATCATGATGGATCTTTTACTCTTGGCTTCTAGGCCAAAGAGCACAGCTTTAGCAGCAATGCTCGCGCCAAATGTGTAAGTCAGTGGCGCCAGCTCAGGCACCATGAATATGGTGCGGTATCGAAAGCCGTCAAGCACAGCAGAGAAGAATGTAAATGCGATAATTAATCTTGAAGGTGGAATGCATCGCATGTGACTCAGAGTCGCGAGAAGAGCAAGGAATACAGCGTCAGCGACGTTGACGGTGGCGGCGGCAACTGACACCGTGCCGGCAGGCACACTTGCGCGTAGATGAATCCACTGCGCAAGAAGCACTACTTTCGTGGCAATTAATGCAGTTGCAATGGTCTATATTAACTGTGTCAGTCGTTCGTCGTGTATGCCAAATATTTGCGCGACTCATGGCTCACCATCTTCATGTAGTATATGGATGTCGCGTGGACTTTGGGCTTCAGGCCCGATAACTGGAATATGCTGATTGTGGCGGTGACGATGAAGAGAGCGGAAGGGACAATTGTGAACATTGTCTGTTCAAAAAACAGGGTAAAATCGAGGCGGCCGTTGCGACAGCCAAAAGTGAAAGGGCCAAACCCATCGTCGCAGGAGGCAAACCCGTAGGTGCCGAGCACCGCTTGGCCTGTGAAGGCAAAGTCCAGCAGCGGCGCTCTTATCACAAGCGGTTGTTCGATCATGATGCCGTATTTTGCCAAGGGCACGTTTGCGCGACTACAAAGACTGCAGAATACAAGGGCTCTAACAGGAGACTATACACAACCCGCGGCAGAGAAGAAGGCTGGCCAGCAAAGGGCTTTTGTACCAACCCCGAACATCCCTGCCGAGAGACTGCAGGGCCCAGTCATCTCCAGGTCGCCGACTGATCAGGCTGAAGGTGGACTGTCGCCAGCGGTGCCAGTTCACTAGCCTCGTCCAGAGAAGCTGCCAGTAGCTTCCGCAGCCTGATGTTGTCCAATTACAAGAGTGTGCAGACGTGACACGCGCAAGCCCCCCTTCAGGCACTCCGTTGATACACCATGCATCATCAGAAGGAAGTCCTGTAAAAGAGCAGTGGCTCTGAAAAAAAGTGGCGTTTCGGGGTGGCTGTCTTTGGTGCATCTGTGATGGGCAAATCGCGCTCCATCAATCGGTCGCAGTGTGTGACGAGGGTCGGCTGGCGCGTGTCACCTTTTTCCTACCCAACCAACACATTGTGGCGCTTTATTATCATGATTGAGACAAATATGTCGCGGCCGGGCGGAATGATCAGCTTTCTGGACACCGCCATATTTTGCTTGCGCCCGCATGCGTGGTTGGTTGGTTGGCTCACAGCGGGTCGAAACAAAACCACGTAGACGTGGAGGGTGGGACGAGGATTGTGATGGCGGGTAGGATTCGGTCGCTTTTCTTGCTTTGCGGTATTGATTCTGCTGTTGCCTGAATCCTTACAGTCATGAGTCCGGTTCGAGTAGGGCTTGCGGAATCTATGTTTGAGGCTTGCAGGACTTTCCAGAGCCGTCGAAGATGCGAGAAAGTACCTGCCTAGCCCAAGGTGCCCAGGCAGAAGTAATGTGCTAGCAAAAACGGTCGTAGCAGGCACGCAGGTCAGATGTGCAGATTCCGAGCCCTGGTCGGACAATTCTTTGTTAAAGGGTATCCATTCTGCGACAGGGTGGAACACGCACCATTGGCAGATTACGGCAATTTATTTCCGCACGGAACAAAAGTTCTTTCGAAAGTGAGCCTTGACTCTCATTTTAAGTCGAGGGCCTATTGCAGGTAGGGTGGCTTTCAGTGGTGCTCGAGTAAGTGGTTACCCTACATCAACCAGAACCAGTCAATGACCACCTAATTAAATCTAGGCAACTAGTAATTTATCGAGACATAGCCCAAAAAAATGCCAAAGGAAAGAATCTAGCTATCCTCTCGGAGTTTTATATTCGTCACAGTCAGTGCACAGATGGATACGCCAAAGCCTACTTAAACTCAGCTAACCATCTTGTGGCGAGTAGAAAGCCCACTGCAACCGTCAACTCCATGGCAGCACAGCCCATCGTGCTCAAAGTTGGTAAAATGGCCCCTGGATAGACTTTCAAGGATTTTAGGTTGAGAACGTACTCATTCAGGTCGTCAAGTTCGAGAGTTGTTTCAGAGCAGCGGCCATGGACGGATGGTAAGAATTGCACAAGGTGGTAGATAGCAGCCCAGATAAGACAACACATTAAAAGAAGAAAAAGAGACTAGGATTCTAAATGTCCAAAAAAATGTCTATGTATGATCTTAGCATTCGGCTTCAATTATTCGATGCCGATCTCCCGACTTGGACGTCAATTAAATGACGGCGGCTGGTCTGTCCTGGGTCTTGCAGGCCCATGCGCGCTGAAGTCGGCTGGCAACTCCATGATATGTTCGTGCAAGCGAGGCGAAACCGTCGAGCCATGGAGCTCAGATGCTCCACCTACGCTTGCGCCTGGACTGACATTGACAGAACGATCGGGAGGCATTAGAGTTCCTGACATTGTCGTTTTGAATCTATCCATTTCCGCTCCATCGTACGGAGAAGGTTTCTTTGCCGTTGGGGCACCGGTTCTGTCTTGAGCTCCAGTAGCGTTACGACGTGATCGACGACGCAAGAATGCAAACAGAGCCAGGCCGGCGAAAATCGCAATCAAGGGAATGCAAGCTCCGATCGCCGCTTTGGCGCCAGCCGAAAGACCGTGGTCGGCAGAATCGCTCTTATTGTCGTGACCATTGCTGGTGCCATTGTTGTTACCGTTAACGCTGCCGCCGCCGCTGGTTATGCTCTCAGAAGCAGTGAGGGCCAACGTAGGGGCCGAGCTGGCAAAACTATTTGTAGATGTGATCGTGTCCGTCTTCGTAGGGAGCTGGCTGTCGACTAGCATGACACAAGGAGCCTGAGCATAAATGGAAACTTTGGCTTGGATAAGAAAGGTAGCGAGTTCAACGTCGTTTGAACTGCAATCCGTATTTGGGTTCGCAACGACAGTAGTGACTGATGTAAGCGCGCGCAGACAATGATACGCGGGAGAATGCCAGCAGCCATATCCACTGTACCAAATCAGTCAACGTTAGCAAACTCGTTCCTGACGTCTGAAGTCAAAACGCGGAGCATTCTGGGGAACTCACCTTGGGCAACAGGCTATTGCTTTTTCAGTCGGCGCGAGGATTTGAGTCATCACGGCCGCAAAGTCATTTTCGCTCTGCAGGATGAGGCTGGAGGTAGTCGGCGTCGCTCCTGCGTATTCGCAGGCCGAGACATAGCCAGCTGGGCAGATGGAAGCCGGTGAAAACACCGGGTACAGCTGCGCGTTCCACGCGCCGGCATAGCGAGGAGGGTAGCAAGACGTCTTGAGTTGTCGCGAAGCGGTTCCCTCGCACGTCCGGCCGTAGTCAAAAACCAACAAATTGCCAGAGTAGCTGAGTGTAAGAGATTCGCAGCCGGCTGGAGGTGTAAAGACCGAGGTCATGGGCCCAAGATTGACCGTTGGGTATGACACGTCTCTTTGTGCCAGTCGAGTCGGTAGCACGGCCTGGCCCGCAGGACCGTCCGACGTGACCGTGATAGTTTGCATAGTGTGCTAATGGTGGTGTTGTTTCCGACGGCTGTTCAGAAAGAATAGTCTTTTTGCCTTGCTCTACAACCGTGTTTCTTTGAAGAGGCGAAGCCGTCTTGCTCAGAACCGGGTCGGGCCAACGGCCCCCAACATGACCCAACACTGGTAGCACAAAGAACCCCAGCAGAGCAGGGGCACACTTCATGTACGCGCCGTGGCGGTCAACATGTCCATTTTTGCGGGAGGGGCAAATTGCAGGACACACGAGCGGTTTCTGACAACTCCTCAGTAGTGATGGCAACGCGCAACAGCCTCTTCGAGACTTCATTCATGAGTGAAGTCTCTGGAACGGACGAAGCGGAAAGTCGCCCATGGGCCAAGGCACCATCTGTAGATCCCCAAAGAAAACGAGCGGTATCCGAGAATAGAATTACATGTATTTGCGGACTCTGACACTTTAGCAAACAATTATCGGTGTACGTGGCGTCTTTTCGAATGCACCCTGAGGCGTGTGGCGGAAGCAAGGGGTTGGCAGAACGTACGACAGTGGGCATTGGCCATCATAAAAACAGAGAAACTTGTAAAATCGCAAAACACTCAAAATATGAAAGGGGTTCGAGAAAATTAATAAAAAGTGAAGATTGATTGATGACTAGCTAGATCTCCGCCGCGAGATGGTCTTCGAGTAATGCCGCAGCGTTGCCGATTTTTTCAGTCAACACATCCGCCCATTTCTAGAACGGAGCAAAGTTAGTCAGCACGATAATAATATCAGGTCTGTCGTACTTACCTTGGCATTCTCCCAATTTCCTGTTCTTAGAGACTTGTCGAGACCCGGCATCGGGAACGCGACATTGTGCCACGCCGCCGGCGCGAACAGAACGTGGTGAAGGCTGTTGTATCCGTCCATGCCGCCTTCGTAGTAGAACTCTCGCTCCAGGGCAATGTAGCCTTTGTTCACTTTATGCACGGCATTTGTGCGCCCGGCGACGCAGCTTGTCGAGCACTGTGCCGAGTCTAATCTTAGCGTTTCGGCGTGGCTGTCGAAGAGTTCAGTAGCACGGGCAAATCTTGACACCGCGGCATCTAGCTCGGAAAGGTCAACCATGGGGGAGCACTTCCCAAGGCTGCACATCAAATCCAACCACATCCGAATGGCCTTGGCATAATCCTGGGCGCTCATGTTGATGACTGGAGATTCAATCATCGAAGCGGCAATGAGGTTCATGAGCTTGGCGCTAGCGACGTGATGCTTCCAGCCAGGATCCCCAAACCTTTCCATCCACTCATAGCTGTCAAATCCAGTATGATACGGAAAGACAGGGTCGCCTAGGCCCGGGGAGAAGCCAAAGTCTACCGTTGAGACGCAGGGGAGGCCCTGGAAGCGAACGGCATCTCCGCCACCAGCAGGATCGATGGAGCCACCCCAGACGTCCAGGATGGACTTGTTCGGCACGGTTGGGGATTCAATCTGGGAGGTTGCGTTCCAGACTGCTCTGTGTAGGAGAGGGCTTGCCTTGGCGTGGAACTTTGGACCGGACCCGGTGACGACGAAATTTAGATACGCGACAGCGGTAGTCTTGAGCCATTCAAGATGATCCTCGATCCATAGTAGCGAGCCAATCTGAGCATACTCTTCGCCCTCGAAACTGGCAAAAACAATTGTTCTCAAAGGACGCCAGCCTTTTTGGTAGGCCTCTCCGTAGCTGCGAACGACTTCGTTGAGGGCGGCGCAGCCGCTGACAGGGTCGCCAGCTCCAGGACCCCAAGCGTCCCGATGGGTGCCAATAAGAACGACCTCGTCTGTGATTTGACCAGGGATTGTACCAATCACACTATGGCTTTTCGAAGGGACGATGGGAGCGTTGTTGACTAGGTTTATGGTGATTTCCTCAGGGGAAGGACCAATGTGGTAGCCAACGCCGCGAACGTAAAGCGCACCACCGAGCCAACGTCCGCCAATTTTCCTAGCCGAGGGGCCAATGCCATTGAGCGTCTTGATAAGCTCAACAGCATCGATGGCGGATACGGGAATGCAGGGAATCTTTGGAAGCAAGCCATTGTGATAGTCCTCTGAGTTGCCAAAGCCACCTCGCTCAATCGCAGTCAGCGGGCGACCGATGCCGCCAGGAAACGGCCTGTAACCATTTGCCTCGGTGATTGTCCCGTCATTCTGTGGATCAGTGTACAGAATAACGCCAATTAGGCCTGCTTTCTCTGCATTGTCGATTTGGATACCGCGGAAGATCTCTAGTCCATTGGCGCGCAGCGTTGGTGACGCGTTGCCGAGCTTCAGAATGCCAATTTTGCCGACGACGCTGATGTTGGAACGCGCAATCTCGTCAAAGTCTTCCTGGCTGCCGAAATTGCAGTAGACAAAGCCAGCAGTGATGTTCGCGTCGGGTGAGAAGCCAAAGTACGCAGGCGTAAAGCTGGCATTGTTGTTGTCCATCAGCGGCGCCTCATAGAGCACCTTGTCGCCCTGCAGAAGAGCTACGCGCTGCTTTTCGACGCCCGGCGCGGGCAAGTCAGCGTCGTACGAGGCAATTGTGACATTGGGGATGCCAAACTCCTTCCACTTCGACTCTGTCCACTTGGCCTGCTCCCAACCCTCTCCCGCGAGGTGGCTAGTGTTTGTGTAGTAAGCGCTCCATTCGCGGATTCGCTCGGCCGACGGGACGGACTGGAGAGCTTCATGTAGATCAAATTTCGAGAAAGACGTGAGTTGATCTGAAGGTAAAGTCGAGAGATATGAAGACAGGTGAGTGAACAAGAAAACTGCAGAAAAAAAGAGAATGAATCCCTTCAGCCAAGTACCGACACTCCGCTGTGGACGAGGTCTGGGTAGAGGCAGGCCAAACTCAGAGACCTCTTTACTTGTCTGAAAAGGAAGAGACTGATGCATTGTGACACAATTGGGCGATTGGTCTCTCAAGCAGAGGATGTAAGTCTCAGGATTTCGCCCAGGGCCAAATCGGGGCGGCGGCGGTCGGAGCCCATGCCAAGTCAATTGCCGTGTCGCTCCAACGCTCTTGCTACGGAAACTGTCGGCTGAAGATGATCCTGGATCGGTGTAAACTAATTGACCTCAGGCCTCCACCGAGACTATAATGATGTATGCACGCTTCGTGGCACAACAAAAGTAGTGACATTAAAGTGACTTGGGAGTACTGGGGGGGTGTAGCTGAAAATAGCAGAAGGGTGTGTGCAGATGCGGCCACTCCCCCATGCTTCGCCCCCCGGCTGCACCCCCCATGTCCGCGAAAGTATTCGCATGAGACATGTATTGTGTTTACAGAATGCATGTCTTGAAGAGATTCAATATAGAAGGCGACGGCGGCCAAAATGAGCCGACGACAGCGAGGTGCTGCAGAGCAGCTAAGATTTGGATGCTGTGTCCTGTCCGAGGTCCATACACACGTCACAAGCAAGGTATTAATTGGGCCACAAAAGAGACGGAGATGAAATTGGGCTAATCACCATTAGCAAAGAAGGTGCCAGCACCATCTAGACTACCCAGCGTATGCTTTGTGACCATGAAGGTTGCTAATGCGTTTCCACGAGTACATCGAGCTACTGTCCGTCTTCCTGACAAGCGATTCCGCCCAATCCAAGGCAAAGACCTCCAACATGCCTCATTTGCAACACTCTCAAAGGCCATTGGCCCGCCGGAAGTGTCACTGGCGACTCAATTCCAAGTCACGGACCCATTGAGGGCCACGGAGCCCACGTTTGTCGCCAATGTGCACCAAGCGCTGGAGCGCAACGGCATGGCCACGATCAAGCTCGCCTTTGCCGATCCGAGCAGCAGCTTTCTGGAGAGACTCGTCTGCAGCTTCAACAGGAACCACGGCCACCAGCTGCCCATCACGCACAGCGCCTCGCAGGGCTGGTTCTGGGACGTCCGCCCGAGCGACGGCACGCGCATCCCGCTGCAGACGGCCAACCACCGCGCGCGCTCCGAGACCATGGCCGACTTTCCCTGGCACACCGACTGCAGCTACGAGCGCTCGCCGCCGCGCTACTTTGGCCTGCACGTGCTGCAGCACGACCGCTTCGGCGGCGGCACGCTCTCGGCCATGAACATTGAGCGGCTGGGCGCGGCGCTGTCGCCCGCGGCCCGGCAGGCGCTGCGCCGCGACGACTTTCTCATCACCATCCCGCCAGAGTTCATCAAGGACCCGGCGCGGACCACCATCAGGGGCAACGTCATGGCGTCGGGGGAGGAGACGACGACGACGACGACGAGTGGTGCCGCGGAAAACACCAGCATGATGCGGTATCGCCGCGACTTGCTCGAGCCGCTGACGGCCGCCGCGGCCAGTGCCTTGGGCGAGCTCGACGTGCTGCTCAAGGGCTCCTCGGCCGGCGAGAGCGTGGCGGCCGCGTTCACGCTCCACCTGACGGCAAAGGACTGTCCTGCGGGAACGATTATCTTGATGGACAACAGACGCTGGCTGCACGCGAGGAATGATATCAAAGACCCCGAGCGGCATCTGCGCCGAATACGCTGGGATGCGATCCCATTTCCGCGCGAGTAGTGTCATAAAGTGCCGCTGCTCTCATGTATAGATTAGCTTCTTTCGCAGTATAATATTCTTTGCAGTATTAGAGGTGCGCGCAAAAGAATTCGTTGTTTCCTTGCCGACGGCAATCGGATGTTGTGCTGGTGCTACGCTTCGCCCGTGATACAAGTTGACATGCTGAACGAATGAAACGCCCGTAAATGCGATGTATCGATACAGAGCCATGCTTACACTTGCAGAGTACGCAGCGAATTTTCCGACGGGGTACAAACGTTCTATGGCGTTGGCATAGCTACGGAGATTGTTCTCTTACACGAATTTTTTGTAAAAGTGACTAGTCGGAGAGTCCTTGCAACAATCGTCACAAACTCGTGTAAGTTTGATGGAAAATCCAGGCTCTAATTCAGGAAATTCAGCACTAGTCGCTCTCTGTCCGGTACGTGCAACCACGTACCACGCCAGAGTAACAGGGTGTCCACTGGTAGAAGACTAGGCCCGGAGATCTAAATACACACCCCAGTCCTACAGACACATTGTGCTTGCAAGCACGGCAACCTGAGCACCACCAGGGGCAGTTTGACAGCCGTTAGCCCGCAGCTTCTGAGATTCCGAGACAAGGCGATATCGGTGCATGGGCACATGGGACTGACCGGCTGCCAATACTCCGTCCAGCCATGTCTCCTTTTGCCATTTGGGGATGGCTGGGCAGTTCTGTAAGCAATTTAGTTGCACCAGAAAACCCCGAGGCTTGGACATGCAGCCTGCAGGCCAATTTTGAGAGAGAAGAAGCCCAGCAGGCAAGCACAAAGTCAAGAGCTTGACCACCATGGACGAGACGACACCTCTGCTGCTGCGGAACCAGTCGCACGCGCTGTCGCGGAGACGCCTGCTCGCCGTCTTCCCGGCGCTGGCGCTCATCCAGTTCATCTCCTTCCTGGACCAGACGGCCATCTCGACGAGCCTGCCGGCGATTGCCTCTGCGCTCGACGCGGGCTCGTCCATTTCCCTCGTCGGCGCGAGCTTCCTCATCACGAGTACCGGCATCCAGCTCATCAACGGCCGGCTGTCGGACATTTTCGGGCGCCGGGCCGCGCTGGCGACGGCGCTGGGCATCATGGGCGCGGGCAACCTCTGGAGCGGCTTCTGCGCCACGCCGCCGCAGCTGTTTGCGTCGCGCGCGGCGACGGGCTTTGGCGCGGGCGCCATCAACGCGCTCGTGCAGATTGCCATTGCCGACATCACCACGCTGGAGCAGCGCGGGTACTACTTTGGCATGGTGGGCATGGCCGTGGCCTTTGGCAACGGCCTGGGCCCGGTGGTCGGCGGCGTCCTGACGCAGACGCTCGGCTGGCGCTGGGCGTTTTGGTTCGTCTGCCCGCTGTGCCTCGTTGCGATTGCGTACCTGGCCTCGGTGTGGCCGTCGTCGCAGACAAGTCCCGGAGATGCCAAGATTCAGAGCAGGTTGAGGCTGATTGACTGGCCAGGTGCCGCGGTCAGCTTGGCGGGTATTTCTTTGATACTTGTAAGTGCCGCTGAAATGCACCACCAACTTTATGAGCTGGATTTGACGATTAAAAACAGATTCCCATCTCTTTGGGCGGTTCAAGATTGCCCTGGAAATCTCCAATCACTATAGGCATGCTTTGTTCCGGCGTCGCCCTTCTCGGTGTCTTCCTGATCATTGAATGGCGGTTCGCCAAGCTCCCTCTGCTGCCGGCACAACTATTTCGATACGGGCGCTCAACAAACATTCTAATCGGCACAAATCTCATCATCGGGTGGATATACTGGGGCAACCTGTTTTTGATGCCTCTGTACTTGCAAAATGTTCAGGGTGCCAGTCCCGCTCGCGCCGGAACCTTGATGCTACCCATGGTCGTGGCCCATGGGCTTACATCGGCCCTGACCGGCATCATCATCTCCGCTACTGGTCACTACAAGCCAGTCATTGTCTTTGGGTCATTTTGCTGGGTATTTGCCGCCATTGGAAAGCTATCCTTTACCCAGACATCCGAAGTTTGGAAGGTGGCGGTCGTTGGTGTCTTGGACGGAGTCGGGGTCGGCTGTTCTCTCCAGCCTGGTAAGTACACCTAGCTGATCTTTCGGTCGCACAAACATTTATCGCAGTCCACTAATCATGCAATTCAAAAAAGTTCTTGTTGGACTGTTAGCAGGTTCAGACACCGAAAACCGGGCAGTTCTGACAGGTCTCCGAAACTTTGTTCGCGATCTGGGCGGTGCGAGCGGCACCACAGGTATGTCCTTCGTCGCCTAGCCAAGATCGAGAGACATTTGTCGTTTTTCAAATCAGCTAATCCCAGTTTGCAGTATCCGGTACTATTTTAAGCAACCTGCTGTTCGCACAGCTACGACACCGATATAGCGCCGAGCTCATCGCCCGGCTGACATCTTCTACTTTTGCGCTGAAGGATCTGGGCTTGACCGCGTCGGAGAGACACATGATCTCGGGGGCCTACATGAACAGTCTAAAGGTGATCTATGTCACCTTTGCGGCGCTTGCTTCGATTCATCTTTGTCTTTGTCTGTGTATTAAAGACTATGGCTTGAAGCAGAAGCAGAAGCAGAAGCAGAGCGCTTCGGTGCAGTCGGTCAATTAGATGTAGAATATGTATACTGTAATGATATAGGAGCATTCAGAGAAAAATAATAAAGTGCAACTGTTGACTGTGTTGCCGGAAATGCATGTCTGCATGCTGATCATGAATGGTCGCACGTGACGCTGCGTGAGTACACTGTCGTAGAATGAGGCTGGGGTTACGCAGTCTATTTGCTTCCCTGCAACCACCATCATCTTCCCCGCATTCCATTGGCCAAGCTGCGAGAGCTCGATTTCTTCATTCTACCGCGAAAGATAACTTTGGCAAACACTCCAGACACCAGAGACTGCCCAGAACAGACGTGCCGTGACCATGCCGCGACCGCAGCCTACTCGTCTAAACAGCCTCTTTGCGCCGTTGATGCTGCTTTGGCCCGCCATCTCTAGTACGCAGACGTTAGGAGAAAGTCGGTGGCGGTCTCCCAATTCTTGAGCTAATAGCCACGATACAGTTCATTGGGCCGCCTTCAAGGAGGCTTTTCGTACGCGTGGATTCGCGGCCATCTGGAATCCGACCCAGCAGCTCGACTTGGGCGTCGCCAACCTTTTGATCGAAACCTGTGAGACTCTTGCCCTATTCCGCGTCTTGGGCTAAACACCGCCTCATCATTTACTGATTTTAATATCATTTAGCGGAGGGCTTCATCGAGTACGAAAGCACCACTGTCGTCCCATCGCTCGTCAAGCAGTCCAAGGGCAAAATCCTCGAGCTTGGCCCTGGCCCCGGCAACCAAATCCACCGGTTTGATCCTGAGCTTGTTGAATTTATTCACGCCATCGACCCGAACCACCATTTCAAGGATGACATTGCCAAAAAGCTGCAAAACAGCGAACTCGAGTCCCGCTACAAGTTTCTAGCCTGCGCTGTCGAGGACAGCGACACTCTGCGCGCAGAGGGAGTGACTGAGGGCAGCATGGACACCATCTTGAGCATCCAGGTGATGTGCGCTGTCAACGACCCTCGCCCCATCATGAAGGAAATCTGGAAGCTGCTGAAGCCCGGCGGACAATTTATTTTCTGGGAGCATGGCAAGAGCAAGAACACTGTCACCTCCATCGCACAGAGTATGTTTGTCGTTCGCCACGCCGATTTACTGTGCAGAATTGAATCTAACTAATAGCAGCGCTCTGGAATCCCGCTTGGAGCACGTTTGTGGGCTGCCATGTCAACAGAGACATTCGCGGCGCCATCCTGGCTGCGGGAGAGTGGGAGGGACTTGAGAACATTGAGGAGACGGATGATCACCTCACATTTTTGCCCAGGGTTTGGGGCGTCTTGAAGAAGAAGGCTTAGGAGGACAATGACTAGTACAGTTTAGTGTAAAAGCAGAGGAATCGGTGTGCAGAATTCAAGTCATATCCTCAGTTTTTCTCTCTTTTTTTTCCGGTGCCTTGGATGCGGCCACTACAGAGGAAACTGGTCATCTGACGTGTACCGTATCAGTCCTGTGCCGCATCTCACAGATGCAGATCGAGCTCGCCCATGTTCCTCACAAGGTGTGAGACTTGGCCATCCCTAATCGGCCTTCACGACGAGGGGCTCTCGAGCGGTGTGGTAATTTCTCGCCCATGTTCTTCTTTTTGCTTGGGACCACGGAGCTTCCGTCGGAATCCAAGAAACCGCCAAGAAACCGAGCGACTAGTTACCCGATATCGCCGCGTGAAAACTCTTTTGCCAATCAGCGGCCAGCGCCGGGACTTGGCCGCGATACGCCAGCAGGTATTCATGGAGACAAGAGAACCGTGCCAATCGCGTGCGTGTGAATGACGAGCTCATGTGCAGCAAAAGCAAAGAAATGCCGAGGAGAAACATTGCTGCGGGTCGCCTAGAGCTTAGACAGAGCTGAAGACCAGGGGATTAATAGAATATGACAGCAACGTCTGCTCCGTACTGTTTAGTGGGAGTGTACATTGGCGGTTCTAGTTGTCCGGCCGGGGGGTGTCGGGCAGTAGGAAAGGTGTATGGGCGTGTGCGTCTTGGATCAGCATCTCACCTCGACTTGTGTCCATGTGTGTACTAGCAGACACGAGCGGCATGTCGAACCATTTGTCGCGATGCAGCTTTTTTTGGTCCGCAGGTCGTTGCCTCATCCGCCTCGTCATGCAATGTCTCGGGTCCGGACCACGTTCTGCCACGCCAGACTACTGGTGACTAGGAGCCCAAGTGCCAAGTTAGCTGCCCCAAGCTTTTTGTGCATCGACGGCGTCGTCGGGGGGGCGTGCGGCGAGCTTATTAGCATCAACCCGGGGCGCGCTACGGGTGCCGGCCGGGGGGGAGGTTTTGAGCCAGCTGAGAGCCGCACTAGCTGGGGGTCGAATTGAGACGGCGCGAGGCGCTTGTATATTGGCTACGCCCAATTTGCAGATGATGTGTGACTTGGAGCGAGCTGAACTGCTCAGACATGCCGGCAGGCGGCGCGCCCGCAGATTGACAGTGACAACAAATGATGGCGCGGCTGGTCGGCCCCATCCTCTCGTGGTCCAAGATCTACCAGTACCCATCAGACCCAGTAGAAGGGCTAACCAATAAGTGCCACGTTTGGTGAGAGGAAATAGGGCTTGACAGGGGGGCCGCGCGATCTAGAGACAAGGTGTCTGAGTGCGGGCCGCGGCGGAACAGCGGTCCGTTGATTAATATACAATCCCAGCTAGCCAACTTGTAGCGAGATGCTAGCCAGCCAGCCACCAGCCACTGGCGAGGCCCTTGTAGTCAGTGCTGAGGAGGGCACGAGGGGTGCAAGAGGCGGGGGGGGAGGGGGGGTGTATACCCTTTTGCTGGCTTGCGCATTGGCTTGTCTCGCTTTTGTGGTGTACCTGTCGCCTCTTAAAGCAGCGACAATTCAACAGGACATAATATTGCGCTAGACTTGACACCTAACCGGAACGAAAACGTGCAAATGTCTCGCGTACTTTGTTCCGGCAGTTGATGGTTGAGCCGCACGGCATTCGGTGAGAGACGTTTCACAGAAACGGCTGGCTCGCTCTCCTTTGGCTCAGCCTACCCTATACTTGTGTACTACTGCTGTTGAACATTATGAATAGGACCACAAGGGGTCTGGAGACTCTGAAATGCCATCTAGGCGCTTGGACGATGGAGGATGTCAGTTATTTCGTAATTGACAGCTTTGCTGGTGTGCTGGGGCATTCTTGATGACCAGACGTGTTGAGTCCGGGACTGGAGATCCAATCATCGATGGATGCGCTGGGTGCCACCGTGTCAATCCAACCCTCAGAGTCGGAATACGGCCTGTTAGTACAAGATCGAACTTCACAATGGGAGAACCAAGGTTTTCTTAGTTTTTATTATATCATACATAAACCATGACGGTGAGAGATACTCGGAGCGTGGTAGTGGCTGCCATGGAAGAAGACTGCCTCTACCGCAGCACCTGGAACTTCGGTCTTGCGGTGACCAAATTCGATAGGCAGACAGAAAAATAACATGCAACAAGTAAGTGCAATGTAACGGGCATATTCTGAAAAAATGAAACGCATTGCCGGGGCGGGGGGGGAGGGAACATTGATCCCCTCCCGTATTTTGTGAGTCAATGATCGCTACAACGGGACTGCGACGGCTCTCGAAACGGTGCGAGGCAAGTACGATCCTTTGTAATACCAATATGGTGAAGCAAATATTGATACAAGTAGGTATACTTACTCAGATTCGGCAGGTAGTCTCCCAGTACATCCTCGAGTGTTCCCGTCACCTTTCTCTAGGGATATGGCAGAGTATAAATAAGGTCCAAGCGATGGTGCAGAAGAGTTTGTTCACCATTAAGCCACATAAGCTAGCAGAATGATCAAAGTCACTGGGATAATTGGGTACACTTGCGGCATCAATACACGCTTCAACAGTTGGCAGTCCGACATGTTGCTAGGCAATCAGCGCATTGCATGACGCCTTGTAGCTCAAAGCCTCCTTTGCGGCACAAGCCATGTCGTAAGACTCTCACGCGTCTTGAATGGTCGGGCGGAGAGAGTTCGCGAGAGCAAGGTTAGTGTTGTAGGGTCGCTCCGTGAGGAGATTTGCACTGTTCTAGAACGCAAGCTTGGGCTTACAGAAGCAGCGGCGCACAACTCTCGAGCGCTTCTCTTGACACCGCCCGACTGTTCTGACTACCTTTTTCAGACCAAATCACTAACATTTCTAGCTACACGCCGCTATTCAATTTGAAAAGTCGCCTTGCAAGTCACCGACAGCGAAACGTCCTGCGGCACACAGAGAAGCCTCTCCCGATCGTCCCCGTCTGCGTCAGGGGCCCCCATGGCGTAGAATCGAGGCGTGCCGCCGAATGCGTCTATCGAGTCGTTGACCTCGTCAATCTCCACAGGCTTGATGCTCGTCTTGCCCAGCGCGGCCGCATACGCATTCGCCTTGGCCTGCGCATTCGAGCAGGCCAGGCCAATGACCTCTGAGCTGAGGCGCAGCTTCGTCTCCGGGGACAGCACCCAGTCCACATTCTGCACTTCGGCATGGGCGACCGAGGACATGGCGGTCGAGAAGTCGGTCAGGCAGGTAAAGTCGGCAAACGTGGCCGAGATGTCGACGGTGGCTTGGTGAATGCGAACGGGCGGCGATTCGCCCGCGTCATCATGTCGGTTGGTGCCTACCCGCTCCTCATACGAGTACGTAGAGAGCAGGCCCGACGACCATTCCTTGACGGCCGGAGTGCTCGAGCCGCCATTGTTCGGGGCAGCGAAGAGGGGCCTCAGCTGGTCCTGGACTATCTTGATGGTCTCGCGGACGTCGGAGGAGACGCGCGCCTGGTCGCGGCCGCTGGCGTGGACGCGGAGATTCAGAATGCCCAGCTCGGGCCGGCGCTTGATCTCGCCGTTGCCGGAAACGATGATTTTGACGGCCATTTCGGCGTCGCGCTACTCTGACGGGGAGCTGATGGTTGTGGAGCTCAATCAAGCAGAGGTGCTGCGCGGAAGCTACGGGACCCAAGGTTGAGAGACGAAGCAGCGTCGATGGTCGAATGTGTTGGATTCGGCAGAAAGAAATCACCGAGGAAGATCTGGACAGGGCTCAGTGTTGTTGTGCAAGAAGGTTTCCTTGCCCGGCGGGGTAGTTGAAGCTGCTGCCGAGCGGGTCTACCATGACGTAGCTTCTCAGGCACTCTGACTTTTAGTGGCACTTTAACTTTACCGACAGCCGAAAGGCTTCACTAGGAAACTTGGCGCTGTGGCTTACATTTAAGTTCTCTTTACGATGAGATTACATACGGTCTGCGGACAGGCCAGTTTGTGGTGTAAAGTGCAGAGTCGGTGGTAACGGGACCCCACGCTTCAACGGCGTAGCGCTAGTTGGGAAACGAGAGCGATTCAATAGACGGTTAATCAGGCCGGTTCTATAACAAGAAACTCGTTTTTCTCAGGCGTTTTTCTAGAAGCCTTGTTGCATGCGTCTGGCCTAATATCGAGCCCAGTCCCGAGCTCAATACGGTAGGCGCCAACTAGTTAGTCGACGAGTTAGCCCATGCTTACAAGTCATTTACACTCTGTCAATCTACGAAAATAGACCTCGAGTCAACAGACAAATAAAAGCGTGCCGCTTATTCGAAAATGTAGCTCTATCCTTCATATCATCGGCAGCACCGCAACGACGTTTGTCGGTTCTCTGTCATTCTTGCTAATGCTTGTCAGTCTTCGCAAGCCGTAATTACCCGATAAAATAAGAATGAATTAGTTCAAGATTGCTGAATATTGTGGTTCTGGTCGCTTCACATCAAAATGTGTTTGTAGAGGAGCGCAAAGTCCACTCTCCACCGGTAGCTCAAGCACCTCATGTTATTCACGAGCGTCGCAGCGCCAGTGCGAAAAGCAGCTTCGTCAAGCGTGATGCCGCGCCTCTACATGAGCGCGTTCAAGTCCGAGTTGCTTTGAACCAGCGTAACTTGAAAAAGGGCATGGACTATCTCATGGCCGTGTGAGTGCAAGATAAGAACACGGTAGATCCGTACATGCTAACGACTCAACATTAGCTCTGACCCAGAATCTCCCGATTTTGGAAAGCACTATAGTGCTGAGCAGGTTGTCGGGCTGTTCAAGCCGGCAGATGAGGCTGTGGATGCTGTCAAGAGATGGCTTGTCGACTCTGGCATCTCCCACGACGCCATCGTTGTACCCAAGAGCAGAGGATCCGTACACTTCTCCACCACCATTGGCAGGCTCGAAGACATTTTGTAAGCCAAGTACCACGTCTACCATCATCCGAGAAGCGACGGGGACCACATTGGCACCGATGAGTATAGCCTGCCTCAAGACATTTCAGAAGTCGTTGACTTCGTCGTGCCCGGTCTAGCCACGATGCGCAAGCGCACTGAATACGGTGCACAAAACAAACTTGCCCGCCGAAGGGTCCCTCATGCGTCGGCAAGAGCATCCAATTCGTCCTTTTGGAGCAACGTCGACGGTAAGCCCATCGAATATACCCGCATACCCATATACTCCAAGTTCTGAAATCATGGGTCCGGCAGGAAGTCCCAAGAAATGCTCTCAAGTAGTGACGCCGGCATGCATTCGCGCCATGTACAACATCCCTGAAGGGACACTCAGCGACCCGAGCAACAAAATGGGCATCTTTCAACACGAAGACCAAATGTATGCCCAAGAGGACTTGAATGATTTCTTCGCGCGTTTTGCACCTCAAATCCCCAATGGAACACACCCAATCGCGAACCTCATTGGTAACGCCACGGCCAACACTACGCTGGACCAGGCGGGTAAGGAGGCAACCTTGGACTACCAGATGGCATATCCCATCATCTGGCCACAGCAAATTGTCGACTTTCAAAATGAGTATAACCCAAACTTTCCAAAAAACTATCTCGACTTTTTTCTCGACGCGATTGACAGCAGCTTCTGCGATTATGAGGGTGGCGACGACCGCGCGGTTGACGGCGTGCCAAGCGTGCACCAGTGCGGCATCTTCAAGCCAACAAATGTCATTAGCATCTCCTACGGCGTCCCTGAAAAAGACACGCCTGTAAAGTATCAAAAGGTATGTGTATAGCCGACCCAAATCGGCAGCTGCACTGTTTTGACATGGCATTTGTAGCGCCAATGCGACGAGTTTATGAAGTTGGGCCTGCGCGGCACCTCCCTCTTCCTGGCCAGCGGTGACGTGGGCGTTGCCGAGGAAGGCTGCCTGGGCGAGAACAAGACTGTTTTTGTGGCCGACCAGTCCTCTGGCTGCCCGTACATGACGTCGGTCGGCTCCACGCAGATTGTCAAGGACGGCGATGCGGGCGACGAAGAAATGGTCACCTACTGGTTCTCGCCCGGCGGCGGCTTCAGCAACATTTTCCCTCGACCAGACTACCAAAAGCATGCGGTGAACCGGTAAGGCTACTCATGCCGGCACAAGCCAATTTGTGCCTGTGCCGACGAATGCGGCACACGACGATGGATAAACATTCAGCTGACGGCTTTGGGGAATAATAGGTACTTCAAGTCTCACGACCCTGGCTTCGCCAACTACACCACCGTGGACAGAAACATTCCGTATGAGAGCGGCGGTGTTTACAACGGCGCGGGACGAGGCTACCCTGATATATCCGCTGCCGGCGATTTCGGCCTGGTCTGGTTTCAAGGAGCACCTGCCCTGCTGGGCGGTACATCGATGAGCGCGCCCATCGTGGGCGCCATGGTGAATCTCATCAACGAGGAGCGCATCAAGATTGGCAAGGGCCCGGTGGGATTCATCAACCCCACGCTCTACAAGTACGAGGAAATGTTCCGCGACGTCGTCAAGGGCGCAATGACCCCAGGGGGTCTGTGTGATGGCAAGGGGTTTAACGCGACTCGTGGCTGGGATCCCGTCACTGGCATGGGAGTTCCGCGATTCCAGAAGATGCTTGAAGTCTTTCTCGGTCTTCCCTAAATAGTGTGCTGGATTGCAGTAGCGTCAAGTCCGGAAGGCTGCCATTAAGGAAGATTAAATATAATACTATTGTGAGAAAGAATACTTAACTCAATACAAAAGTTCCTGAATAGATATAAATAATGTACTTAAACTTACTAGTAATATTATATACTGTATGAATAGTTTTTTGTACTGAGTTGACTAACAAGTGTCGCGATGAAGCAGAGATCAAGAACGAAAAAGTATTGCAGATTAGTTGATAGATTAATAGATCTGAGGACTAGAAACAGATAGGGATATAAAATACACAATTTTCCAGTAACTCATGCATGAACTAGACGACATTCTCAAACATTCTTCCCATAAATCATGTTTCTCAGCTGCAGAGCCTCACCACTCTGCTCACATAGCTCACGAAACACACCACTCGTCTTTTCCCAGAGCTCCACCGGCGACCCCGACTCAATAATTCTTCCGTCGTCCAGCACCAATATTTTGTCGAAATCGGCGACCGTCTGCAAGCGATGCGCGACCACGATGAGCGTGGTGTCGTGGAAGCCGTCTCGGATGCTGAGCTGAATGAGGCGATCCGTGGCCATGTCCACGGCCGACGTGGCCTCGTCCAGCACCAGAAGCCTGGGCCGCGACAGAATGGCCCTCACGAGGCAAATCAGCTGCCGTTGGCTGTGAGACAGATTGCCGCCACCTTCAGACACTTTGCTCGACAGGCGCTTGAAAATGTTGACGTTGTTCTGCGGTGCCGCGCAAGACAGCTCATCGTCAGCGTCGCTGCCACTGCTCCGGTCGCTGTCAGAGTCAATCAGGTGCACGCGGGCGAGGCAGCTGTGAAGCTCCTCGTCGCTGTGCTGATTGGCCGGGTCCAGGTTGCTACGAATGGTGCCAGAGAATAAGACAGGGTCCTGTTGCATGAGGGATTAGTAGGTGCTATGCGATTTTGTGAGAAGTCATTCGCTTACCTGTGGAATAATGGACAAACGCGATCGTAGCTTTTGAGCATTGAGCGTGGAAATATCGATGCCGTCAATCACGATTCTACCGCTTCGCTGATCAATGAGTCGAAAGAGCGCTAGAGTGAGCGATGACTTGCCCGCGCCCGTGCGGCCCACGATGCCGACCCTCTGCTTGTCTTTTATGTCAAAGGAAACATCGCGCAGCACTGGAGGCAAGTCCTCTGCGTAGGCGGCCTGCAGGTGCTCGACTTGCACAGTGCCTTTTCGCGGCCAATTCTCAGGCGGCTGCGCCCCGTCCAGGTCTTCTGTGGGCAGCTCGGCGTATTCGGTGATGCGCTCCACTGCGTTCATGTCGAGCTCCGTCGTGGCATAGTTGCGCATCGCAAAGGACATGGACATGGCAAAGCTGAGGGCAAAGGACAAGACGAAGCCGGCGAGGTTGGCGCCAAAGTGCGAGGGGACGCGGACCACGAGCAGTCCCACAGCAGTGGTGAAGACTGTGCCAATGACGTTCATGTGAAATGTCATCCACTGGTTCAGAGACCAGTTGTGCAGAGTCATGGTTCCCCATTCGTCGAGCTGGTCGTGGATGCGGTGCGTGTAGTCTTTGGTCTTTTGATACACACGCAGCGTAGACACGCCGGCCAGCGCTGCGTTGAATGTCTCAAAGACTGGAGATTTGGCATTGCTCTCGAGGCGCTTGACCGGTCTTGCCGCTTCCAAGTACCGAAGCGAGACAGCAATACTGGCGATAATGAGCACCAAAGCCAGCAGCAGCATTGCCTGAGAGAGAATGATGGCTGCCAGGCAGATGGTGACGAGCTCGAAGCTGTGGACTAGCACCAAGGTCATGTCCTCCATCAATCGACTGTCGAGAATGTCAAAGTCCGCGGTGAGACGGTTGAGGATACGACCGACTGGGACAGTGTCCATCCATCGAAGCGGCGATCGAAGTATGGTGTAAAGAACATCTTGGAAGAGACCTCTGCTGAATCGGATGCTAATCATGAATGACCAGAAGAATCGCAGCGTCCCCACCAGCGCACCAGCGCCGCAGAGCAGTAAATAAATACCAAGATAGTAGAACAGAGAATCAGACTCTGACGAAGGGGGCGGAGTAGCCTCGGCTGGATAAATAGCCATGAGTGTGGGCTGTACAAAGGCTGCCTGGAATCCGGCGAGGCTCATGGTGTTATTACCCGCATCATTGATTTGGCTTGCGGCCGTCCATATCCTCACCCACCAGTTTCGACCTTTTACAAGAAAGTCAGCACAAGACTAGGCTTGTATATAGATGTTGCAACTTACCAAAGTTTGTAGACTCGAAGAGAGTTAGGAGGGTGATCAATGCAATCCAGAGCTTCCATCCACCACCACTGATGATGAGCTTATGGTAGACATGGCTCTTTACGACACCCTTCTCTCGCGCTTCGTCTTCGACATATTTCTTTGCCGACTTTTCAGATCGTTCACGAGTCTCTGTCTGGTCTTCAACGGGACTAATCGCGAAGCGTCTGGGACCCGTGTTGCTCGCACCGCTCGACACCGACTTTGGTGTGGCAGTGCCACCGCTTGTGTTGGCACCGACATAGTCGCTCAAGGTTGAGCCAGACTGTTGCACAGTGCCATTCCCTAGCTCGATAAAGTAGCTGGCCTCCTCCACAACCAGACCCAAGTGGTGAGTGACAAGAATACGTGTCCGTCCTTTGCAAATGTCTCCGGCGATGGCGTGCTGCATAATATGACGACCGACATGCGAGTCCACAGCACTGAAAATGTCGTCCATGATGAGTATCTGCGCTCGGGAGTACAGTAGTCTGGCCAAAGAGACGCGCCACTTCTGTCCGCCGCTGAGATTTACGCCATTCGCGCCCAGCTCAGTTTCGTCCCCATCGTCCAGGGCTTCAATGTCTCTCTCCAGAGCACAGGCGTGGATGACAGTCCTGTAGCGACTGGCAACGTATGGCTGGCCGAATAAAATGTTGTTTTGTAGAGACGTGTTTTCCAACCAGACCGTCTGCGCAACATACGCCACCGTACCTGGCACTAGCCATTCGTCTGAGCCAGGCTCATTAATAGTGCAGTTCCAAGGTGGGAGCTCTCTTGGAGCAGCCGGCATAGTAATCTGGCCCCCAAAGAGCTCGGCTTCTCCTATCAGCGCCTGCAGCAGCAGTGTCTTTCCGGTACCCGATCGGCCTGTAATGACGGAAAGTTGCCCCTCTGGGAACTCTGCGTCCAATCCGCTCAAAGTAAAGGTCTCGTGCTTGCGGCCGTCCGCTGCCGGCACTGGCGAGTCGGTCGGCCAAGAAATTGTTGCATTCTCAAAGGCGACGTGGGGGCCGCTGGTAATCGTTGGCTGCAGCTCAGGCTCACGCAGGAATACGTCGAGTCGCCGAACAGAAACAATTGTATCGAAGCCAACTGTCAGCAACTCTGGCAGGCCGGCCAAAGCAGCCTCCAGACTTCTAAACATGGCAATGGCAACAAACGCGACTGCGGGTGATAGATGGCCATTGATCAAGGTGTAAGTTGCCAGCGATGCGGCGGAAAGCAGAATCGGGCTCACAACCCAGCAGCAAAACACCATGGTGTTTGCCAGAAACGCCTGCCACAGGGTATCGAGCTCATCTTCTCGTTTTGCGAGGATGCGCTTCTCCCACTGGGCCTCGAGGGCGGAAAACTTGATGCGCCGCAGACCGTTTACTGCTTCGCTGACGACTGCGAGCTTCCGGTCGCGGTCACGCATCAGTTTGGTCTCTGCGCTAAGGTAGCGTCGCGATGCGATCCAGTTCACCGGCAGCAGGGAGGCCCATGCAAGAGCGCCTGCCAGAAACGGCAGTGCACCAATGACTTGAATCAGGTAGACGGAGAAGATGGCCAACTTGCCAATGCTACTAACGATCAAGATCTGAAACATGGCAAAATCTGAAATGTGCTTTACGTCCACCCCGATGAGATTCATAATGGCCTGGCGAGACTTTGAAAGCTCGTCTGTATCGTCGTGGGCTTTTCCTTTGCCATTCTCTCCAGGCTCTTTTGTAGCACCATTGACAGCATCTGGTGGACCGTCGTCGTCTCCGACATTGGCGGCCGCCTTGATGTCTTTCCGGCGCAAGGCCTTGGCGAAAATCAATGCCGACAATTGTCCTCTGACTGGTGCAAAGATATTTTTGATCGACTGCCACATGATTCGAGAGGCAATCCACTACAATTATGGGCGGTCAGCTTCTTTGGTACCGACTCTCTGATCGAATTGGGGCGGCACTGCTTACCTGCTCGGTGAATGTGAATAGACCAATGAGAAGAGGAAAGACCCATAGGCTTGGCCCTTGTTGCGGTTCCTTTTCGATTCTCTCCAGCCTCTGTATGAGTTGCGACATGGCCCAGAACGGCCCAACCCCGACAATCGATCGTATTATGACGCAAGTCCAGAGCAACATCAGCTCTCCCCAATATGTTCGAAAAAGCGACCTGACGAGAGTTCCGGTATGCTTTGCACGAGCCCACTGCATGGTCAATTCGTCAGCTCTGGCATAGTTTTCCATTGATGGGACATCCTCGTGGTTGAGGTCGCCCTGGTTTTTTGCTTTCCTGATCAGTGGTTGCACCCATAGAAACATGGCTTTCTGTAGTGCAGACACAGACTGCTCAGCGGAAACGGTACGTCCATTGTGATAGACCTGCGGGCGCCTGGGAATTAACAGGCCGCCGAGGCTCACGCACGTACAAAGAAATGCATTTCCCGTCATGAGACTCAAAATGACACGTCTGGAATGAATTGGTTGATTTGCATAAAAGAGCCCTTGCAGAACAATCCCTGGTGCGATTGATGTTGTCGACGCGGCCAGTCCAAGCCCCAGATTGTAGCTCCGTACAGGGTCAACATCGACGCGGATAGCCACAGCTTGGACCAGGGTGATTGTCTATTGAGATCAGCACTTGGGAATATCTCGAAGCATTGTGCAAGTAATTTTTTTAACTTACCCAGCCAGCGGTCAGCAGCCAGGAGGAGATCTTTGCGTTTTGGGACTCGAGGTGTAGGGTACCGAGAACAGACGTCGCTACAGATGCCCCAAAAGCCATAACAGCAAGATATAGGCACACCAGCTTGGGAGTTTTGTTGGAGAACCTGGCCATCAATTCTGGTGCGCTCTTGCCATCTTCGTCCTCGTACCAGTTGTCCTGCGGTTTCGCGCGACGCAATTGCGCAAACACGACTGCGCACGTCGTGATCCGTGTGGCCAGCACTAGGCTAGCACAAGCCAGGCCTGCCGCTGACCCCACGAGAGCCCAATTATCAGAGATATTTGGAAGCATTGTTCTCGAGTTGTTAGCAAGACCAAACGGCAGACAAACTCAGAAGGATTGTGAGGCTCTGTTGGAGAAGCTGTGCTCAAAAGAATGCCTCCAGGACCTTTCGAATCGCGAACTTTGGTGGTGACAATGACAACAGGCTCCGATGATATTAGTGGCTTAACAGTGCATATTCCGAGAAAAGATCGCTGCATGCCCACAGTTTGACAGCGGCGGTGTTTTCGTCATACGTCACCGTTCTTTTGTTGACTGGCTTCTCGCTACTGCAGTATCTGTAATCCCCCCCTGGCTGTGACATTAATTTCTCTTTCAGCGCCGCCTCCGGAGTACCAGCACTGGGGATATTGAGAACACTAGCTCGCGCCAGCTGGCAATTACAGGGTACTAAATTGCCGCAATGACGCCAAGCTGCTGCAGAGCCGAGACATTTCAGTTAGCTGGCAGACATTTCTGCTTTTGATGATGTGGCTTTCCTGCGACCTACATGCATGGTGTACTTTCGAGATACATCTCGTCTACTAGGCACATTGGGGAGTGTCTGGACACTCTGGTCATGCACACGCCTCTGCTGCACTGGCCAACTCGCCTGCAGGAGCGGATCAGTGTGCTGGGTAGCATCAAAGATTGGGGCGACAGGGATTCAGGGGCGTGCGGGGGGTCGAGCGAAATAACTGTTCGCCGCATTGTCACCGTCCAGACACACCGAAAAGCGGCGACCAGTTGTTTCTACCGCGTCCATACAACGGTCCGAAATGTACTCCGTACATGATGGTATCAAGTAGGTAGTCATCTCGGGCAGCAAGTGTTTCTTCTCACACACCTATACACTTTTTACTTATCCTACACACACTACACACACTCCTTGAGCTGACAACAGCCAACCCAGGTAACTGGTTAACTAGCGAACCGTCAACTAGCGCTAGCGAATCAGTAGCCAGTTGCCAGTGTGCCAGTTTACAGCCACAGCCAATCAGCTAAACTAAATAGGTAGCTAGCAGGAGTGCTTGAGAGCGCCAGGGACAGCGCTAGATAGAGCGCTAGACAAAGCGCTAAATAGACACATAGAGCGCCAAAGAAAGCGCTAGAGAGAACGCTACTCAGAGAGAGTCCGAGAGAGCCCTAGACTGTCATCTTCTCAAGCAGATACTCTTTTTAGTACTCCCGCGAGCGCTCTCTGTAACACTCCGACTAGCCATTCAGAGACCTGGCTGGCTAGTAGTTAGCTGGATTATATCGAGCATCTGAGAAAAGAGGTGTGTTTGTATGAAAACCCCGCTGCCTGAGATCACTGATCGACATGTCATGTTCTATTTTACAGCCCCGTCCCAGATAGCTTCAAGGAACGTGACTGGAGCAGGGGGCTAGAAAATTGATGAAGCTGCCGTGCACGCCGTGGCTGCTTGTGGGACGCTGGCTGGCTGTTAGTAGGAATGTCTTGGCCGATATTCGAGACAACCCTGCGCGACTGCTTGTCTGGCAAGTCTGGTCACGCTTTACTCCGTACTTCAGCTTTCAGCTGCAGATCAGCCTCTTCGCGGTAAGCGGCATTAGATTTCTCTTGTTTCCGGACATGTCATAAAAAAAAGAAAGCAACTGCTTTGCCGGGAGCAAAGCCGGCATTGGCTATCGGAGGAACAATGTCGCAGCTCTCGCGGGGGCGACCGGAGAAACAGCACCGTTAGTGGACAGCGAGGACCTTGTTCGGCCTTGGCGAAATGCGTTTCTCCTCCTGCTTGGGGCAATTCAAAAGCTTTGTTTTGAACAATTTGCTCGAATCTCACTGGCTGCCACTGTGACTGGCAAGCAACTGGCATAGCTGGCTTTCCCTATTCCTCCGACTGCGCCAAGTAGCCACTTCATCTTCATTCACTTGACTCTAAGGCTGACCCAAGAAAATGGATTTTATTCTACCGCTTCGAGTTTCTTACTTGAAGGACGTTTCCTACACAATATGGATGATTATCGTCCTGATCGCTGTCGTGGTAGGTGCCGTGGCATACGGAACCTCCATGCCGCGAAACTTTCCACGCAATATCCCGAGAGTGCCTCTGTGGCTTCACTTCTACACTGTACTTAGAGGCGCCTCCAAATCCGATCTCTACAACAAGCTTGTCCGGGGGCCGATCGAGAAGCATGGCGCTGTTGCCTTTTGGAACGAGGGTGCCTGGACAATTCTGGTCAGCAAGCCAGAGTATCTGGCGCAGATTTTCAAAAACAGTGACCGAACTCTGAAGAAAAAGGGTCTGGCAGAGAGGATCCCCTGGGGTAGTGGTGCGAAACTTTTTGGCATCAACATTATCGACTCGGACGACGAGCAATACGCAACCTTTCGCAAGCTGCTCAAAGACGGCTTCTGCCTTCCTGCATCGCTCGATTCGTTCCGCGACAAGGCCAAAGCCTTGGCGGAGGACCTTTTGCGTGAGCAAAAAGAGCCGCAAAACCAAAAGCCGGGCGTGCTGATTGGACCGCCCGTTTGGCGCTGGGCACTTTCTGTCTGGGGCGACTACTTTCTGGATGCGCAATTCGGCAAGATGGACTACCGAACATTCAACATTCAGCAGATTCTCGGAGTGCAAAACCGAAAGTTCATGGGCAGACTCAAAGGTCTCTTCCCATTCTTGGACAATCTTCCTTTCAAGTGGGCAGTCACCAAGCGCTCTGACAAATTGCTGCACCAAGTTCAGCTTGCCCTGCTTCGACTTGCCGATGAGAGGTGCAAATTGCCGCCTCCACCTGGTGGTGAGAAGAAGATCGGGTTCAGCCTTCATCGCGCACGCGAAGAGAACCTCATGTCGAACTATCACTTTGAATGCAACCACAAGCAGCTCTTCATCGCCGGCCACGAGAATGTGGAAACGACGCTCAACTCGGCCATGGAGGAGCTCGGCGCCAACCCACACATCCAAAATCTCCTTCGAGAAGAAGTCACCAAAGACATTCCTTGGGATTATTCTTTCAAGGATCTCGACCAGCTCCCTCTTCTCAACGCCGTCATTTATGAGGCGCTGCGCCTCTATCCTCCTCTGGGCAACATGTCGAACCGCATTGCAACGGTGCCATACGTGCTGGGAGACGACATTGCTGTGGCGCCAGGCATCATGCTTGGCTGGCACGCATACGGAGTGCAGACCGACCCGCAGGTTTGGGGAGACGACGTTCGCAAGTTCAACCCTTTCCGCTGGGGCAAGGACTCGGCTAGTCTCAAGCAGCAGCTGCGCCAAAGACAGGCTCGCGGACAGTATCTGCCATTTGGTATCTATGGCAGAAAATGTCTAGGATACAATATCGCAATGCAAATGCTGCAGTGCGCCTTGTGTGAGCTTGTGCGTAACATTGAGTGGAGGCACCCCGACGGCTACACCTTTTCCTACGGCAAGGTACGTTGGTGTATTAATTCCTGCTCTTGAATCGCAACTAACAAAATTTGTAGGCTGCTCTAGTGATGCCAGACAATATCACCATGGAGATTGTGGAAAGACGAAGCAAGCCCGAGAAACTGGTGCTAGAGGAATGAAGTATAGTGCTACAGTTAGAGTCGCGTAGTGAGATGCTCTACGTATCGTAATTCTCCTCCTGCCGAAACACTCTAAAAAGATCAAAATCAATGAAATGTGCAATTTAGTCCTTTTACGATATTTTATGCGAGGCAGTGTCGTGGTTAGCTGCGTGATGCACGTGCGATTGTGTGATACTTCAGGTGGCTTCTGCTGGACCCTGGCGTCCAGGTTTTTATTCTTCTCAACTACAAAATCGCCTGCAATTCAGCGACTATACCAGAACTAAAGCTACCTTGGCTTCTCTCTCATCCGTCGATAAAATGTCTGCTACAAGCCCACTGCATTCTTTCCCACGGGATCCGCTCCTGGTTAAGCTGCTGGACGCCGCCAAAGCTGTGCCCGAGTCCCGTGTCATAATCCATGATCTGTACGGGTTGCAAAAGACCTACGCCGAGCTGCTAGGAGATGTCCTACACACAAGAAAGCAACTACAGGGTGTCTTGCCGTCAAAGTGCTTCAACGATAAAGGACTTCTTCGGGATGAATTTCTGTACCAGACAGCCTGCACCAAGACCGGCTATGAATTCGCGGTGGCATTCTTCGCTGTTCGCGCCCTAGGTGGAGCATATGTACCACTGGGTGAGTCCTCGATAACAGCTCTTTATTGGCAGAGTTGGTTGCTAAGAATTCAGATGCTTCTGCGGCACTTGCACGGAGAGCTGATACCCTCGTCAAGGCCAACGCTATGTGCATCCTCGCTGATCAAGGCAGCGTCAGGGACGTGGAAAAAACCATCAATCATGTACGCCAGGGTAGCGGCCAATCCCCGAGTATGCTGCCCATCTCCTTTACTCAGTCTGGAGTGTCACCCGACAGCTTTGGAATTGCCGAAAACACAGAGCTAGACCCCAATGGACCAGGCTTTGTCGTGTTCACCTCGGGCACCACTGGATACTCCAAGGGCGTGGTCCTTCGCAGGTACTGCTTTGTCGCTGGACCTCGCGAGAAAGGTGAAAGCGCGCTCGTCAATTACAATGCGAGTCATTGGCTCGGAGGCACAAAGAACATTATTGACGGTCTTTTGACTTGCAAAACTGTGTTTGCAATCAAGACGCCTGCCTCCTCTGCCGACGTTTTGGACAAGTTCAAAAACTACCATATTACCCACTTCGTGTTCAACCCTGCCCTTCTGCGTGGCATCAAGCAGCTGCTCCTGGGCGATGGCGGCGAGCTCACGAAAGAGAAGAAAGAAGAAATTACGAAATACTTTGGCGGCATTACGTATTTCCTCAGCATCGGCGGCCTGGTCGATAAGGATACAGTCGACTTTTGGACCGACGTCCTCGGATGCCTCTTTCAAAACAGGTACGGCTCAACCGAGCTTGGAGGACTACCGACTCTCGGCATCTCCAACTTAAAGGTTCGTGATTATCAGCTCAATGCGTTTCGACAGTCTTGTACTGATCACTACTGCCTTTACTAGGGGTCCGTGGGCAAGATTGCTCCTGGTGTGGAGGTCAAACTCTCCGAGGGAACCCATGGCCAGCTTTTCATTAAAAGTCCCGACAGATTTCTCTGGTAAGTACATTACGATTGAAATGAGTCCAGCTGTTGAGACCGGATTCAAACTAATCTTGGGCTGTCTAGCTATCTGGGTGACGAGGAAAAGACAAAGGCAGCTTTCGACGATGATGGCTTTTACAAAACCGGCGACATTGCCGAGCTACAGCAAGACGAGCTAATTTTTCATGGCCGGGAGCGAGACGACTGTAATGTGCCCTTCTCCTTTCTCATTCTGCCAAGCTAACGGATCTGCAGATGTCGTACACGGCGAGTCCGCAATCTCAGCTGTCGAAGTGGAACGCGCACTGATGGCACTTGGGTACTTTGAGGAAGCAACCGTCGTCGCACTGCCCGTTTCCGAATCAGTGCAGCTCTGCGGAGCTGTTGTCCGCCCCAAGCCAGCGCACAGAGCACAAATGAACATCGGCCGGGTACGATCGGACCTCAAAGGAAGACTGGACGAGACCAAGCGTCCGGTGGCGCTGCGGATCCTCGGTCAACAGGAGGAATTGCCGATGACGGCGACCGGCAAGCCGGTCAAGAGGCAAGTCATTGAGGACCTTTTTTACGACGGAGACTGCGGGAGAGATTGGTTTACGCCAGAGACACCCCCGCCGAATGTGCAGTGTGAAGGCATCGGCGCTGCTGCTTAGGTGGTGGCTTGTTGGCTTACCACCTTGCCACCTTGCCACCTTGCCAACTTGTGTAGCCTTGCGGTGTAGCCGCGCCAGGGGCTCGGACTTATTGGTAGCTACATAGTCACAATATTGGGATGATCATGCCGATTCTCGTGTCCTGAACCGGAATCTACGTCACACGGCACTTCCTAAGCAGGTAACAACGCGCGAATCAATATCGATGATGGTCATGCAGAATCCTGAACCCATGCATCTCAGACAGCTCTAGTTTTTAGACCTGCATCTACTTCGTACCAATCGGAACTGGAACTGGTGCCGCCGGAGGCTGCTGAGCCTGCAGGCTGAATAGAGGGTGTGTCGATATATTTTTGTCTGAGGCGTCGGGAGCTAATTTAGACTCGACAAGGGTCAGCAAGCTAGGATTTGGTGGCGCTGCCAGCGGATCGTCGCCGAACAGGGTGTGAATAAAAACATTGGATTATGGAGAAGCAGCAACGAACCCGGCGAAAAAAATGAGAGAAGAGAAACGCAATGCTTGTTCGAGGAGAGCGAGCTGGCAATTACCAGTACCACAATTTATGGATATTATAGACCAATTGGTTTTACATCAGCCAGCCACCAGTGGACGCCTTTTGCCAGGATCCGTCGGGCAAATACCTGCTCTGCGGCGATGAGCCGAGGCAAAGTATGGACAGCTTAAGCCGCTTCGTCAGTGTCGGCCTCTGTCAAGTAAGCCACTGCCCACTTCCACCAGATCTTTCGCATCTCTAGAGTTTCATTCATTCTGGACGGCATTGATGCTTGATTGGAATCGCCAAGCATCATGATTAGTCTCTTGAACTTGGCAGTGCTAGTCGCCGCAGCGGCTTTGTTCTATACATGGCGACAGTGGCGACGCCAGCGCATCCCCGTTGGAGAAAAGTCTCTTCCGGTGGTTGGAGTTGAAAGTTTGAAAGCCTTTGCTGTGAACCACGAGCTTCGAAATGAGTTTTTGAAGCTGGTTCGAGACGATGGAGCTGGTAGCTGGCCGCCGCGTGCTCGTCATCACGGCTGGCCTGCTGCGCTGAGCGCCTACAGCCGTGTCTACGCCGAGGTCGCGCCGCACCTGGCGACCGCAGAGCCGTCTCTTGACGATGAGTTCAACACCAAGAGATGTGTCGACTTTCGTGCACGCATGCGTGCAGGTCTTGAGCAGCACGTGAGCGCGGCGGCGACGACGCAATGTCTCGAGGCAGTCTTGCGTGGCGACTACAGCGAGGTCAGTCGGGAGTCTTTCAACGGCTTCTATTCATGCGTAGCTTGCTTGCGCCATGCCTACAGGTATGTTGTTCTTGACAAGGCTGTTATTACCATATTCAATTGGGCTGACATTCTGGCAATCGCCATTCGCAGATGGGCCACCAACCCGGTCGTTCGAGTAGCCCAAAACGAAAAGCTCCTTGCATTCCCACCAGAGCTAGACTTGGCATGGTCATTCATACAAAAGCAACTCGACATCACTTCTCCGAGCGGAAACATTGTGGCAAACATCATCTGCAACTTTGACGGTCAAGGCAAGCTGGTCTACCGGGTCAACGAAGGAATGTCCGACGCTGTACTGCAGACTGAGCTTGCCTGGTGCAAGCTGTTTACCGATTCCGAGACTTTGGTGAGTCTTGGACCTCACCTACTCCCAAACAAAATTTTCTAACGGGCCTACTTTGTCCCAACAATGTAGGCAACGCCCATGTACTGCAGCATAATTCAGGCCATGATGAGCTACGGACAAGGCGACAAAAAGGCCGCGCTCGCATACACCGAAGCCGTGTTCGAACATCTTCGCAAACTCATCCTCTACCTCTACGACAACATGAACGACCCCAATGTTTCACGCGCCATATGGGTGCGTCACGTCTCGGGAATCCACAGCTGGGGTCTGACATCAGATTCCCAGCACGGCCCGATTGAGTACGGCGGGCTGTCCGGCAGCCAAACGCTCATCTTCCTATCTGTGGACGCTTTTCTCGGGATCGCCTCGTATCATTCCGACGATGAGATTAAGATGCACATTTCCAAAAACATGAGAAATGTCTTTGCGGCCATGCAAAGGCACTGCTTCCGACCCAACCTGGCCAAGAGCGGTTCGGCTGAGGATCTGGCAATCGTCGAAGTCATGGATCGCATCGTCAAGCAAATGAGAGCAAGTCTTCATCTACTATCCACAGAGTCTGATAACTTGACTAACATCTTGCCTTTTGCAGACCTTTCGCGGCGTCCACAAAGTTCGAGCCGTTCGGTTCCTCTCTGCGCCTGCGCCAGAGAGAGTGCCCATGACAGCTGCGCTGTCTGTTCTGGATGACAAAGGGGCAAATGAGAAGCAGCAACCAAAAGAAGAAGATGCATATGCGTCGATTGATGGACTCTTGACAAAGAGACTCAATCAGACGGTTTGATTCAGTACTGCTAGATTGTGTCAACACGACTACCGTAGATGCATCCAGTGCAATGAGTAAAATGGCCGCCTGTTGAGTTGTAAATAGATTTGGACACTTTATTACGTAAAGCTTGATAGAAACAAGCTTCCTGGCGATAAGTGTGCAAGTACTGTGGTAGCTCAACACACTATTGTAGTTTTTTCTTGTCAATGAACCTGCGTGTTAAAGTCACCGCGACAAGTCAACTGTCTCAATTTATAGTGGACAAAAGCGCCTATTTGATGCCCCAAAAAATAATTGCTGGGTTGTTGCAGCTGAACCGACCGTGTGACATGTGTGTCTTGCCAAACAATCCGCAGCGGGCAAATTATCCGAGATGCAAGATATAAGATCCGTTCCGTCTTCTATTTGATAAAGGGCATCTTTACGTCTACCCACTGTGTCGCCACCCAACGGGTTCTTGCATCTCCCGACTTATCCTCACCGCAGGCGCGATGTTTCCCATGGACAGAGTAGCAAAAGGACGAACTCTGCTATGGACGATTATGATTGCATATGTACTGATCACGACCTGGAATTTCGTCGCTCTCGATTCCGACCGCAAATTTCGGCTGTCCAGGGGCGTCGACTCTTCCATCACAGCCAGCACATCCGATCCGCAGTATGGAAGGCCCTTCTTCTGCCTTGGCAATTCTTTCTAACCACAAATCGGGAGTAGAACTTGGCCATACCTTGATCACGCTAGGCATAAGGCATACCTGCAGCAGCTGATTGCGGAAGTCGACTCCCAGCCTGAGCAGCCACTGTCGCCCGCGACGCAGCGCTTCAAGGACGCCATCGACGCGGCGCCGCACTTGTACATGTATTTTACCGAAATGTTCACCGAGATTCCCGGCGAAGTTCGGTACGGGCAGAATAGTACTGTGCTTCGCTCTTACGACCATATGCTGCGACTTTTGAGCCACATTATCAAAACGGCACCTCCTCCTGGGTTTGGCGTTCCGGTGCCGCCCATGGCCTTGATCCTCACCGACCCAGCTAATACTGCGAGGTATGAGTTGCTTTTTCCTGGCGGCGAAGCACTTCGAATCTTAACACGATACTTTGAACAGTGGCCACGCTGCCTTTTCTGACCCAGAGGTCAACGTGTTGCTAAAGGGCGTTTTGAACGAGTGGGCAGCATTTCTAGGGGTACGTCGCTCATCGCTCTTGTTTCCGTACTTTGTGCAACAAGAACAGGACCCTGACAGTGGAACAATTCACAGAGCACCGACTCGCTCCCATTCGTCAAGAACGGCTCTGAGGGCTGGCTAGGCGAAGCTTCGCTTGCTGATCTTGAACGCGTCGCCAACCAGGCGTCTGGCACGACGGCGAGCTTTTCGGATATTTTCGAGTGCAATGTCGAAGCAGAGTACTATGGCTTTCGCTCGTGGGATGGTAAGTACAGAAGTCTCGCTTGGTAAAGCTTCGTCAAGCCCGCTTACCTCTTTCTCAGACTTCTTTACGCGACGATTCCGTCCTCAGATGCGACCAGTCGCCGACCCAGATGACGACAGCGTCATCGTCAACGCTTGCGAGTCTGTTCCTCACACAGTCGGCATGAAGGCCAAGCTTCGCGACACGTTCTTCGTCAAAGACCAACCCTATTCGGTCATCGATATGTTGGGTAACGATCCTATTGCAAACGAATTTGCCGATTCGACAGTGTACCAGGCATTTCTGAGCATGCACTCGTATCATCGCTGGCACGCACCCATCTCTGGAAAGATTCACAGCGCATACGTTGTCGACGGTACATACTATAGTCTTCCACGATCTTTCGGCAACGATAAACTCGGAAAGACATTTCCGGCAGAGCCGGCAGGATTTGGTCATGCCATGCGTTATCTCAGCGAAATGGCGACGCGTGCCGTAATCGTCATCGAGGCCGACCACCCAGGCTTAGGATTAGTTGCATTTGTTGCGGTCGGCATGGTCGAGATCAGCACTTGCGAGATAACGGTCGAGGAGGGACAGCACGTCAAAAAGGGCGATGAATTGGGCTCGTTTCACTTTGGCGGCTCCAGCTACTGCTTGCTCTTCCAGGATGGAGTCGAGCTTACAGATCTGCCTGCCCCGGGCGACTTTCAGTCCCCGAATATGCCAGTTCTGGGCAAGATTGCGTCTAGTGCGCCACCACGTCTCACAGTTCAGACATGACGTTTGTTTGGCACTTGGAACTCGGAAAACTCGGAACCCAAGCCCGATAGATAGGCGATACAAATCACTAGCTAACAATTAAAGTTGCCGCAAAAGCTTAGTTTTGATGAAAAGCTGATGTGCCAATCTCCTCCGCCTCCCTATTGCAAGGTCACGGATGTCATTCACCATGACTCGTACTTCATGCATGGCTTTCTCCGGCATAATCAAGATCCTCGTCGGCATAGCGAATACGCCTTCTCGCACAGCACACGGTAACTTCAATGTCTTTGCCCGCATAGTAAAGACGGCATCCCGCACAATGGAGATCTCTGCCCGCATAATAAAGACGGTATCCCGCACAATAGAGATCTCTGCCCGCATAATGAAGACGGTATCCCGCACAGTAGAGATCTCTGCCCGCATAATAAAGACGGTATCCCGCGGAATAGAAACCTCTGTTCGCATAATAAAGGGATACTTCTACTATGCTCCAATAGGGCCGTGTGTCAACTAGGCAGCCATGATGTCAATTAGCAGCAGTCTTATTCGTCAATTCGCCAATCAACAACTCCGTCCGACCACAACAGATCTTCTAGACCGCCCGAGTCAGAGGCCGATCGCATTTTCTCGGCTTTAGAAGAAAGGATAATTTTCAGACACAGGTCCGATTTTCGGCGATTAATTTCGATACCGGCCACCGTCCGTCTATCCAATTGCAAAGGCCACGATCGGTCTGGCTCAGCCAGCCACACGACACGCTTGTCTCAGACACTAGCAGGCCCTTGTTCTTACGGCTCGAAGCCACGAAGCCCAGCATTCACTAGCTTCAAGTTGCAGGCGTGCGCACACTCCCTGCTCGAAGGTACACACCCCATCTCAATAAATGCCGATTTCTCCATTGGGATCCGTAATGGCGCAGATCTTGCTCGCTCGTATAAAAGCGGCAACGAGTTCAGGTCCATGTTCTCAGCGGACAGATGTGAGACTTTTTAAACGGTTGGATTATTTACAAAGAAAACAATATTCAAAAAAAAACTTCTCGCTGCCGGGCCGTCGGGAGCTGCATCTGCTGTCCCTTTTCGCTGCCATTTCAGCCAAAAGACAGACGCACTGATATAAACCTGGCAAGACTGTGAGCACGTCATCGCTATAATTGCATACACATTGTTTCAATTGCAAGCTTTTTCGACACATAGGCCGTCAGCTCAAGACTCGCCATAACGGTCGTGATGGAGATCTTTGAAGCATTCCAGCCTCTGCCGGAACTCCTCGTCCAGCTGCCTCACCGGTTTTACCAACTTTCATGGCCAGAACTGTCCATTCTGAGCCTGGCTAGGCCTTTGATTGCCTGCATCGCCATCTTTCTCGCCATCTTCCTCAAGTCATCATCGACTACAACCAACTTCCCGGGGCCTCGGCCGTGGCCCATCGTGGGCAACCTGCCATCACTCTACCGCTGCCATGCCGAAAGGCAGTTTTTCCTTTGGTCCAAGCAGCTTGGCGATGTGATACAGGTCAGGTTTGGAAACATGACTGTCATTGTTGTCAACTCTGCAGCTTCGGCCAAGGAAATCTTTACTGGTAGCGCAGCCGCTCTCTCATCACGCCCAATCTTCCATACTTTTCACCAGGTAAGACAGTACCCGCAAGGGTGTGCAAATGTTGTCTGTCGAATTCAAGACTGTTATTTGTGTCAATTGAACTCGGCTGGAGAGACTGCTAACGAGACATCTAGTTCATTGCTGGAACTCTGGGGCCGACCATTGGCACCGCAGTGTACGGCGATGCTCTGAAGCGCGGCCGAAAGGCTACCGCCGCTGAGCTCAGCAAGCCAGCGGTAAAGGCCAATCTTGACAAAATCGATCTGGAAACGAGACATTTTATACACGAGCTGCTAAGCTACGGCAGCGAGGGCCTGACCCCGCTCCATGTCTCAAAGCTTGTCAAGAGACTGGCGCTGAGTCTCTCCATGTCCATCTGCTACGGTCGACGCATGTATCTTGGCGACCCCTTGACGCAAGAAATCATCGAAGTGGAGCATGAGATTTTGAAACTGCGAAGCATGACCGACAACCTGCAGGACTTTGTGCCCATGCTGCGTGTATGGCCGTTTAACCGCTACCGTCGGTCGGCCACGAAGCTCTGCGAGCGCCGCGACGCTTACGTCCGACAGCTCAATGAAGAGGTCGAGGCAAAGATGCTCAACAACACACACGAGCAATGCTTGTGGGCAAAGAATGAACAGGCCGCACACCCTCTCCCTCTCAGCGAACTTTCGACTGTCCTTCTCACGTTTCTCTCGGGTGGCTTGGCGACCGAAAGCAACACCATTTACTGGGGACTGATTCTTCTGGCCACAAGACCAGATATTCAGCAGACTGCGCTGGACCATATCCAAAAAGCGTACCCGGACGTTGAGCAGACTTTTGAGGGAACGGTGCGGGACACTGAGGACATACCTTATATCAGCGCTCTCGTGCGCGAAATCCTACGGTACGTTGAGCTCCAGGAAAACTCAAATGCTCTATGTGTTGAAAGACTGGATCTGACAATACCATTAGCTTTTACACCCCGTCACGGCTGGCGTTGCCACGACTGGCGGTGCAGCCAATTGCGTACAAAGACAAAGTAATTCCCGAGGGAAGCACTGTCGTACTCAACACATTCGCATGCAACAGGGGTAAGGTCGCAATGATGCCTGGCACCACATTATACGACTAACATTTCGTTTAAAGATCCTACCCTGTATCGCGATCCTGACGTCTTTCGACCCGAGCGCTGGTTCGAAGACCCTGACCAGCCCATCTTCAGCTACGGTCTGGGCTACCGCATGTGTGCGGGTTACACGCTGGCGAACCATGTCATGTACACGCTCTTCACTCGTCTGATTGCCTCGTTTGAGATTTGTGCCGGGCCGGGCATTGATGCGGACCCCATCTCGGGATGCGAGGATCCTGCGCACCAAGCCATGGCGCCTCGGCCTACAGGCTTGTACTTTAAGCCACGGGATGCAACATTGCTCAAGAGTGCGCTTGCGCGCGACATCCATCATCAGATTTAGAGGAGTAGAAATGGCTGACTGGTGCTGTTGCTGGTTTGAGCTGATGGGTTGTGCTGTCGAGACGAAAAATTGTCTCGACTTGTTTCATTATCTGATTACCGAGGCATCGAGCCCATAGAGGTGCAAGCGACCGGTCGCGGGTGCCTAGTTTTCAATAATAAATTGGATTATCCACAATTTTGTCCCAGTGAGCTTGATGGCGGTCAGTCTGCTCATTCTGCGACGGTTCTTTGATACAAAGAGAACAGCCTTTACTTGTCGTGTAACAATCGTTGACGCTGGCTAGGCTTCTGCGGACATGCATTATTCGACCATGATGGCGTTGCGATAGGCTGTAGAAGGACGGCGGAACCTTTGTTGATGTACTGCTTGCCTGCATACGAGAGTGTTACCTGCAGGTGCGCAGCCGGGGGGGAAAACTAACTCAGTTCCCCGCATCGACTGAACAGTGTACCAATGAAACTTTGCCAATGGTGGCCAGTTGCATCAAAGACTTTTCTCCCAGTAAAAAGAGATGGCGAATAACCACAATCTAAACGAGGGCAATAGAGTTTGGTGGCTGCAGAATCTTGCGCATTTCTTCCAATTGAGGAAGCTGTATCCGCAGCAATCAATAAGAAGAAACGTGTTGCCTGGCCCAACACTGTGAGAGTTGGCCGAGATCATGCCAAGGGTAGACGGAAAACATTCGGCGAGATCCGCAGTACCGTGGGCCGTGCTCCGCTGCGCCTCGTCAATATTTCATCAAAGGGTGCGCTGAGCCGTCAGCTTGGATGGAGAACATTTCACGCCATGGTAGGTGTCTTCGAGCTGCGAGTCAACCCTCAGGGTTCCATTGCAGGCCCAGAGGATGCGGCGGCCGCATCAGATTATGTACGAGCCCTTTTGAGCACGGATTTGATTGGACACGCGCAGGCAACATGCTCAGCCTGATTCCGTCTCTTGCGCCCGTCCTCAGCATGGAAGCCCTCGGCTTGGCGGAGGACCAAGCCGGCAGCGTCCTGCCGAGATGCGCGCGCGGTATTCCCGTCTCGTGTCTTGCCCATCAAGGTGCGAGCAGTTACATATAACGGTCGGGCTCCGGATCTCCTTGCCCTCGGATCTTGCGCGAATTGTGCGTCGCATCCACAGTACATCTACAAACTAGGCAAAAAACGGGCTTTTTTTTCTAGCATCATGGAAGCTTCCGAGGCCTTGACGTCGAAGCCGGACTCGCGGCCCATCGTGAGGCGCTGGTATCACTGGTATGATGCTGGTGCGAGCAAGGAAGAGCGAAAGCTTTTGAAGAAGCTCGACTTTTTTATATTGCTATATACTTGCCTGGTAGGCTAAATTTCCGATTTTCAGCTGTTTAGCTGTTGACTGTTTTAATAGACATTTTTCATCAAATACTTGGTAGGCGATTTGAACCATTTTGCGAATTGCTGCTGACGGTGGCCAGGACCAAACCAATGTGACAAATGCCTATCTTACTGGAATGGAAAAAGATCTCGGATTGGGAAGTATGTTTCTCACGAAGCTATTCTGCTCTACTAAACGATGCTGACCCGTCCGACCAGAGACCAATGCGTTAAATTGGTTCACAACCTACTTTAGCATTGGCGTCATCATCGGCGCACCCATCTCGACATGCATGCTCACCATAATACAGCCAAGGTACTGGTTGCCATTTTGCACTATGGGATGGTCATTCTTTGTACTCTTCATGTACAAAGCACAAAACGTCAGTACTCTCTATGGACTAAGGTACAAAAGATCTTTCCCTCCCTCGGCCATCCACTATAGTAACATCATGACTAGATTCTGCTGTGGCTTCTTCGAAGCTGGTGCCTATCCTGGCTGCTTGTACTTGGTAATTACTCTTGCCCTTTTGCCACGAAAGCAGCTAACATGAATGCAGATTGGGAGCTGGTATACCTCCACCGAGATCAGTCGCCGAACTGGAATTTTCCTATTTTCTTCGGCTCTTGGATCGATGTGCTCAGGCTACATCCAAGCTGGCTTGTGAGCAGTACGGCTGAAAATGAAGCTTTAAAAACTAACTCTGAAAATTTAGGCACAACAACATGGACGGTGTCATGGGCCTAGCGTCTTGGCGATGGCTATTCATCTTTGACTTTATTTTGGGCATTCCTGTCGCCATTTTCGGCTTCTTCTTCTGCCCCGGTAAGCCAACCGTACAGCTGTAGCCGCAGGCAAAGTTACTAACGATTTATAGATGAGCCCAAGGGTAAGAAAATCTGGTGGATGTCGGATGCTGAGAAAAGCCTCTCCATACAGAGAATGAAGAGAGATGGACGAGATGCCACAGGTGTTTGGTCATGGGACGTTGTCCGCCAAATTTTGCGGTCCTGGCAATTCTATTCCTTTGTCATTGGCTGGGGGTAAGTTTCCATACACAAGCGCTCTAATACACGCTCATCGCTCATGATCACCAAGATTCGTGGAGCTCACCTGCGGCAACAACCTTTCCCGATGGATGGGTCTGTGGCTCAAAAAGTTGGGCTATAAATCCTCCAAGTTCAACACTCTGCCTACAGTGGTTTACGTAGTGGCAAGTCTCTCGGAGAGCATAATCTTTACCATTTGCTAATTCTTTGGGCAGCAACTCGGCTACATCTTCATCAGCTCCGTTGCTGCGGACTCGCTCAACAACCGATCGATACCGATGCTCTTTCTTTGTGCAACTCTGCTGTTTGGATACATCATTCTCCTTACAGGGACCGATAATTTCAGCCTACGCATGGCCGCATACTACATTGCCGGAGGATACGGCGGTCTCTCACCGCTGCTTGGAGGCTGGATCAACTGCAGTTGCGGCGGCAACAAGCAACTGCGCTCATTCACCACCGCGATGATGATTTCAGTTGGATAGTGGGTATTCTGCCTTGGAATGTTTCTCAACCAACCACTAACATCATTCAGTGCCATTGAGGCGCCTGCCCAACAAGTCTGGTTCCCGACCAAAGAAGCGCCCAACTTTACTCGCTCGCACGGTTATGCGTATGGCATCGCCATGGTCGTGGCGACGGCAGTGTGGTGCTCTGCTGTGATTCCACTGATGTCGCGATACTGGTTCTTCAAAGACGAACAGCCGTGTCTGGACTGCGACTGCGACGATCCGATTGTCGAGAGCGCTACCCACACGGCCAACAACAAGGCGACAGACGCCTCCGACTAGTCTACAACCGCTGGAAGGGAGACCACGCGTCGCCGCCGGCTGCATGAGCGATGGCAAACGAGTAATGTAGAATGTACGAATAGCCTCCATTGCCGAATTTTCTTGTTATATATCAGCCTAAAAGTTTCAATTATTTCATTTTGCAAAGAATTGCGAAGTGAGTGAAGCAACGGGTCAATGGCCGCCCAGGCCCGGCATGCCTTAATTTATTGCTCCTGTCTCTACAAAACATATCCCAAGTCATGCACGTTGAAATGCCGTGCCAAGCAAGTTTAAGCCTAACAACCATATCATCCATAACCAGCAGTATCAAACGAACTTTTAACGCGCCCCTTCATTGCCCTGGCCAGCCCTGTTGATCCCACTGGGTCTGTAGAATTTGCAGTCAACGAGCCGGGCAGCCTCGTTTTTTTTTCGACACATTGGTCGCGAGTACTCCTACTCGTCATTTCGGTCGTAGCCTCACTATCATGGACTGCGGATTCTGCTGTGCCCAGCGCTTGACACTGCATACCGCAACATCTGGATCTCGCGGACGCACTCAAGCTTCTTGGCGGGTGTGGCAGCGCTGTCCCAAGTTAGTCGACAGACAACGGACGGGCAATCGTCAAAGTTTCGATGTTGGACAAAGGGACCATCGTCACCCGGAGCCGGGTTGTACATGTACGGCAGTGGCGACCTAACATCTGCGACTGGCACCTGATCATCACTACCCGCACTTGCAAGCAAACACACCTGTAATTTTCTCCAAGCGTGAATCTTTGAATACTCTCCGGTATAGCTCAAGTGTCATGAATGCCCTCATTTATGATTGTGAAAAGACCTGCAACAACAGCGTGGGCAATGACCTGAGATTACAGGGTGCTTCGTCGCAAGACTGCCGCCTCGGAGGTTCATTGAGGCAGCATGCTGACTCGTAACAGGTCGGGCAGCAACTCAGTGTTTGTTCTGCTGGTAGAAGATACCAGGTCTGAAGGTACAGTGCACGCACCTCAGTTACGCACATCTGGGTAAGAGTCTGCCATTTTGTGTCCCGCCCCAAGTGCCTCAGGCATTGCATGAAATCGGGCCGTGGAGATACATTCAGACACACAAAACGGGGTCTCTCAGGTCATCGTTTGATATAGTGCGGTGTATCTTGCACATGACACAAGCAGAGCCCGAATTGCAAGCACGTATCACGAACGACAAAGTACAGTCCTACACGGCACCATGGCGGATCTGGCGCCATTCACAGTCACACAGGCACATGCACGATGTTATAAAATGGAGTAGTGAGCCCTTCCATAACTGTTTGAGTTCAGTCATACCGGGCCAAATTCACGTCGCCTGGAACACAACGCTCGACAAGAACTGGCCACAAGTACAACCCTGCAGCATCGATCCTTGCCCTCAACTATTGGTAATGGAGCTTCTTCCTGTTCCAATCGAGATTCGGCGGCTCATCTACGCTGAACTACTTGTTTGCGACCGCCACATTTTATTCCGACGCTTTGATCGAGAAGAGAAACCGTTCGTTTTGGATCGAGAATGCCGCGCACTAGGTTTGCACCCAGCAATTCTTGGCGTGAACAAGGCGACAAAAGCCGAGGCAGCGGCCATACTCTACGCACAAAACCGCTTCCATCTTTTCTACGCGCCGCACGAGTTCCCCAGGTGCCCCGACTTGGAGCCCTTTTTCCGGCAAATCGGAGCCGCCAACGCGAGGCTCCTGCGTCACCTGTGCTTGCAACTGGTAGCACTGATACAAGAAATTGAAGTCGGCGATGATTTAAAACTTGCGCTCTTGCCCGATGATGAAGAGACGGTTGAGCTGATTCACAGATACTGTCCGCGCCTGGACGTATGCGAATTATGGCTTGATCCTCAATGTGGCAAACCTCGAAAGCGGCTGAACGTCGAGCAGTGGCAACACGGCGCAGCCAGCATGGACAATGTTTGCAGAAGATTGTTTACAATTGATAAATTCGTAATCGTCTACTCAATTAGAGGGTCAGACATCGAAAAGTGTCCGATTTGCTGGCAGGGATACAGGGACGGCTTATTCTGCGTCTCCAAATCGTTATTCGTCCGTAGGTAGCACAGGCAATCCTCAATAGTGAAAATTGCTGAGGTTTTCTTCTATCTTTCGATATGGTGGCCATCAGAAACTTTGAAACAGGAAGCTTGTACTACGTCTTCAGCAACGCTGGTGTATGGGATTGAGCGTCTACATTCCAATGTCGAACACTTCCCAGCTGGCCATGCGCAGGTCTTTATCGCAGGTCAGCGATTGTCTGATGGAGAGGATTTGATCAGCTTACCGATCTATGCGGTGTATGGGCGAATACTGGGTCATCTTTCACACGCGGAATTGTGCGAAGTCTGGTGACAATCGAGCCCGGGTACGTGGCGGGCGCACGGCTGTACGGTGCGAGTGCCACCCAGAGATGGCACTTTGCCCTCAGAGACCTTTGAAACACTTTCTTTCGTAATGGGCGCGCCGGAGAGGGCATCTGAGCTGTTCTCATTGTAGTAGGATCACGACTATGATTTTGGTGAGCCCCTACGATAGCGGGTCGAAGGAGTAGAAGCACAAGAACGCCATCGCTAAGAAAGTAGCAGAAAGTTTCAATAGTCAATTACACAAAATATACCACATTTTCTTAGATTTCTGAAAAGTACATGGCTACTCAATCAACCCATTGTTCTTCGGTGGCTTACACGCCACGGCGAGGCCCACCAGAAATTTGGCGGGGTAAGTTGGCAAACATCGCCAAAGCTTGTCCATCTCGTGCTCCTGCAAACCAAGCTCGCTTCCCACACCTTTGCAACGCTCGCCATGCCACCCAAGCCCAAGGGCGCAGTCAAGGCATCCACCGACCAAAAAGGTATCCCTAATCCTCAGCGCATTGCTTTCTACCCGTCTCACTCGGTCTCTAACGCCGCTTCACAGACCAACAGCAGCAACCGCCAGCCACCGTCGCCGAGCGCACCCAGCAACGCTTCCACGCCACCAACCCTCTCGCCGCACGCGTGCAGTCCTCTGGCCTCGCCTCCCTCACCCCGGCCGAGAAGAAGACGTTTGTGTACAGCCAGCTGCTGCAGCCCGTCGCGCAGCAGCGCATCCCGCTCAGCAACAAGTCGGAGCGCGAGTTCTGGAAGGCCGTCGCCAAGGACGCCCTGCCCATCCGCCGTCTGCGCGGCGACTACGACTGGGGCTGCGACAGGTCCGGCCGCGACGTCGGGACCTACTCGCTCGCGGAGCACGAGGCCCGCAGCATCAAGCAGGCGAGGCTCACGGCGCTGCGGCTGCTCTCGCAGCAATTCGGCACCAAGCGCGAGCTCGCAAGCCGTAGCGGCAGGTCGACAGTGACAAACGAAGACATCGACGCGGAAAAGACACGGAGAAGGGAGATGGCGAGCTTGAACCGAGAACTGTACGGGAAGATTACCGGCTCGCTGGCGAGTGATCCCGAATGGGACGATGTCATCCCCATTGTGCACGAGGAGCCCGAGGACGCTGTAGCGCGGATCGCATACCCCGACGACTACGCAGAGGGTAGGTCATAATCCTCCAATCCTCCACGATCCCATCTTCTGCCCTCGTTGTCCCAGCTCAACCTAATCTCCCACAGTCGTTGCCTATCTTCGCGCCGTCATGGCCGCCAAGGAATACTCCCCGCGCACGCTACGCCTCACCGCGCTCGTCATCGCCCTCAACCCGGCGCACTACACCGTGTGGCTGTACCGCTTCCAGATTGTCAAGGCGCTCGAGCTCCCTGTACCCTCCGAAATCACCTGGCTCAACGAGGTCGCCCTCGACAACCTCAAAAACTACCAAATTTGGCACCACCGCCAGCTACTCCTAGACCACTACATGCCCCTCATCTTTGCCGACGACGACGCCGTCGCGGCCCTGGTGCGCTCCGAGTCGGCCTTTCTGGCCACGATGCTCGCCGAGGACACGAAAAACTACCACGTCTGGTCGTACAGGCAGTACATGGTGCGCAAGCTCGGCCACTGGGGCCCGCAGGAGCTCGGCGCCGCGCAGAGCCTCATCGAGGACGACGTGCGCAACAACTCGGCCTGGTCGCACCGCTTCTTCCTCGTGTTCCAGAACCCAGACGCCTCCACGCCGGGCTGCGGCCCGGTCGAGCACGACCCCAAAGTGCCCGAGGCGGTCATTGCGCGCGAGCTCGGCTACGCCAGGGACAAGGTGGCGCTGGCGCCGCAGAACCAGTCGCCGTGGAACTACCTGCGCGCGGTGCTGGCCAAGGCGGGCCGGAGGCTCGAGAGCGAGGAGGCGCTGGCGGCCGGGCTCGTGTCCGGGCTCGGGACCGACGACGAGAATGTCAAGAGCTCGCACGCGCTCGACTACTTGGCGGATGTGTACGCAGAGCAGGGCGACAAGGACAAGGCGAAGCTGTGCCTGCAGCGACTGTGGGAAAAGTGGGATCCGATTCGGGAGGGATACTGGAAATATCGAGCGCAGCAACTAGCTTGAGGACCATAAATTGAAGCCAAATGTATTTACTTGTTAATTCGACGTCGGAACCCATGCAGAACATTGGTTTCCAGCTCAGCAAACCATGCCAAACATACTGTGGTTATTCGCATCCCTAGCAAGAGACTTTGTCTAGTCTTGTAGCGTTTCACGCAAATCCCCATCAACAGCAATGCCACCTCTGTCGGCCATTTAAACTGCCAAGTTGACCACATCTTTCAAATGTTCAGTGAATACATATCTACCTCTTCCACATTCCCTGCCTCTGCAATTCTGTAAGCTCCAAGCCAACCTATTTTTTGCATTGTTCGAAGATCCCACGTATACCTCGCTGACCAAATACATGTACACGTTGTGTTGGCTTCCTTTGGCGACACAAATACAAAGACTTCAACTTGCAGATTATCGTCATCGTCGTCTTCTATCATTTTGCCGGTTACGCTGTCTACAATGTAAAGATGGCGTATTTTTCACCACTGCCCATACACAGCCGCCCTCAGGCCAACCGCCATCGTCCTCTCGTCGATGCCATTCTTCCTCATCCAGTCGGCATACCCCCTCAGGCGGTACTGCACCTCGATGTGCCCTCGCGGGTCAAAGTTTGGCTCCATGGGCACCTGGCCGAGCCCGCCGCAAATGTCCGACGCGACCTGGCTCAGCTCGTGCTCCATCGGCGCGCGGCAGAGCTCGACGTCGCCGTCCCGGTCGACCTCTGCCTCGGGCAGCTCGCGGCGCAGGCCGTGCACGACGCGCTGGCGGTCGACCTGGACGCACGCAAACAGCTCCCCGGGGAAGCCGAGCTCGTCGACCCTCCACCGCTGCGCCGCCTGGTACGAGAGGCTCTGCAGGCGCGTCCGCAGCCAGCACAGCTGGCACTTTGGCCCCGTCCTTTGGCCGAGCGCCAGCCGGTACCTGTCCGGGAATCCCCCCCCACCGCTGCCGCTGCTGCCCTCCGAGTTGTCAAACAGCTCCGGCCGGCGGACGTCAAAGGCCACCGAGGGGATCTGGTGCGTGCAGGGCACGTTGTCGCGCTTGCGGACGATAATGTTGGCGCAGCGGCGGCAAAAGACGTGCACGTTGGCGCGGTGCGCGGCGTCGCGGGCGCGCCGCGCGCACTCGACGCAGTAGACGTGGCCGCAGGGAAAGGTCCACCGCAGCTCGTCGGCGCCGGCCTCGTCAAAGAGCATCTCGCAGCTGTCGCAGCGCAGCGTGCGGAAGCAGTCGGGGAGGTGCGCGCGGCTGCTGTCGAGGACGGGCGGCAGCAGCAGCTGCTGCTGCTGCTGCAACGCCGAGGGGGAGGCGGACAGGGAAGAAGACGTCGGGGGAAAGGCGGGCGAGGTCGAGGCCGTGCTTGGCGTGGCGGAGTGGACGGCGGCGAGGTACGAGTCAATATGGGAGAGGTAGCCAAACGGAAGCTCCCGCTGCTGGCTCATGGTTCAAGGATGAGAGACAAAGAGGAGAGACAAAGGAGCAGAGATGTGGTTACCGTGTAATTGTATAAACGGTGGTGTTGTGAGGACCGACGGGAAGGCGGGGGGGGAGTGCTCAGGGCAGAGTGAGGTCTGAAGAACAAGGTAGGAAAGTGAAGAAGGAGTGAGAGACAGATCCCAACCAGACTTGGAGATGCCAGCTTAAGTAGCTGAGTGGAAGAAGGGGGAAGAGAAAGCAACAGGGTGGGTGGCAAGGCGGGAACTGGTCGCATCGAGGTGAGACGAGAGAGTGTTGGGTGGTACGTGCTTGCTCTTTGCACCATCTCGACCCTCTTGTCGTGATACCTACTCGCGTCCAGTACGGCGGTCGATGGGCACGACTCCAACCACTGGCTACGATCTGTGCGACGGCGCCAGGTTACACAAGAGAGGATTCGTCGGCGCTGCTGCAAACTCGCTTTGTCAGGCCAGTGCAATAGTGTCTGCTGTTGACTGCTTCTTTGCACATTGTCTCACTCACATTCAGGACCAAGCATCAAAGATTGTTATGGTTGATACACTGGTGAAGAATAAGAATATGAGAAATAGTAACTAATTACGTAGATAATAAAATACAAGTACCGCAAGGTAAAGTTCTAAACAGAATAATCCAGACAATTCCAGCCCAATCTGCGCCCATCGCCTTCCGTATCCATGATCCCAAACGCCGTGACATGATGATTTATTTGCTCTCGATGCGCCAAAACTTCCAACCTTCACGCTCGAGGCCGCCGCCGTAGACACCTACAAGCTGCTCCACACCCTCGGTACCCTCGGCGCTGAGAAACTTTTCGAGATCAATTTCCATGCCACCCTCTTCGTCTTCGTCCGTGCCATTCTTGAGAACGGCGGGCCAGAGCACACCAACACCGTCACCGCCGAGCGTAGCTTCAAACTTGGCGTAGTTTTCATCCTCCAGGCGCTTCTCCATCTTGGCAACCTTGGCCTTGTCAACGCCGGGCCGCAGCAGGGTAATGGAGCATCCGCCACCGCCAGCACCAGTGAGCTTGGTCCAGCCAATACCTTCGTGATCAATCAGCTCTCGCACGCGCTCCAGGCGAGGGTGAGAGACCCCCAGCGACACCAGCAGGCCATGGTTGATATTCATTAGCTCGCCAACCTTTTGTAGAGAATCTTCCTCTTCCTCGTCAAAGTCCTCGTGGTCTATGACTTCACCAGCCGACACAGTGACCCGGTCCATAGCTTCGAGAATAGAATTTACCAGCTTAGGGTGAGCATCTCTGAGCTTGCCGACCTTGCCAACTTCGTGGGCAGTAGACTTGGGCTGCCTGGTGTCGACCAAGAGCAGAGGCAGCTCGGGAAAGTCCCAGAGAGGACGGACAGCTGGGGGCTTGGCATAGTCGATGCGCTGAAAGACGACAGCCTTGCCCTGGGTGGCAACGGTGTTGTCTACGCCAGAGGGGTTGCCATGGATGCACATTTCGGAAACAAAAGCCCATCGATTAATGCGCTCGACCTGCAGGCGGGCTTCCTCATGTGGCTGGTCGGGATGGGGACCGGACAGAGTTCGCAGCTGGAGCAGCAGGGCGGCGGACATGCAGACAGAAATCGAGGCGCTGCTTCCGAGACCGGCGCCAATGGGAATGGTGGAGCGAAGCGTATAGAGGCAGCCGTGGAATGAGGGCATGCCGAGCGAGAGGAAAAGGTAGAGAAAGGCAGAGGCGGTATTCTTATGGACCTTGCGAATCTCTTCCGGATGATCGAGCGAGACGACATCGAGCTGGGGCTGGAGGGCGTCGACGAGCTCAGGGTCCAGTTCGGTGACGAGCGAGTAGTATGATTTCTTCTTGTCGGCGCGGTGGAAGATGTCCCAGGGCAGGTCGTCAATGTTCCAGGAGTGGATGAGGTCGATGTCGGGGAATCGCAGGGAAACGGTCCGTCTTGACTTGGAGAGGGTTGTGACGTGGAGATAGGATCGTAGAGAAATGGCGGCAGCAATGGCGGGCTACAAAGGTCAGCAGATGCATCTCCGACTCCAATTGAGGCGACTCTACCTTGCCGTAGACGACAGAGTGCTCGCCAAACATGAGAACCTTGCCCGGGGCCGAGACCATGAAAGTAGGGGCCATGGGGCTGGACTGTTTGCGCGAGGGGCTCACGCGATGCGACATGACGGCATGGGAGCCGCCGTTGGTGGCACCGTTGCCATTGACGTGCAAATGGCCGTTTGTGCTTCTTCCATTGGCCATGGCCGGATCGCGAATCGCGGCTGGGGGCATTTCGATAAGGGGGGCGAGTGGTGGTCGCGAGGCAACGTCGGGGAGGGGCGCGAAGGCGATCGCAAGGAGAGTTTGGAGCAGCAGAATGCTGAATTGGTCTGTCTATGTCTGGTGAAAGGTCGAGGCCAGTCACATATGGCGATTTAGTGCGTATGTCTGTCCCGTCTAAGCCGTCCAGGGATCGGCAGTGCTGGTGCAGCTCGAGGCTGTCAAGGACGCTTGCGATGCTGGCGGGGCAGCGCAAAGGGGAGACGGAAGATGATGGAGCGAAGAGAAAAGCAGTAATGTTGCGTCAAGGAACGAGGCGAGGCGGGGGGAGATTTCGAATTAAGGAATGGCGGCCGCACTAGAGAAGAGCGAAAGAAAGAGCGACGGGCGTAGTGTAGCGTGGTGGTGGTCGAGAAGGCGGACGGGACGAGTAATGGTCAGGCGCCAATTGGAAGGTTTTTGGCGGGACGCGGAGGCGCGGCTTGGGGCGGCGTCGACTGGATCCGTAGTTGTGACGAGGTTGAAAGGGCCGAGTGATTTTGGAGATCTGGGGAAGATGTTGAAATGCAGCAAGTAGAACGGATAAAGGGGTCGTTGATCTTTTTTTTTTTTTTTGACAGTCTTGCATTCAGCGTCACATCCTTGACGTAGGCACTGGTAGAGAAAATGGTTGGAGGGCACTTGGGGTAGCAGTGGGCTTTAAGAGGGACAGACGGCCAGCCTTGGAGATGCATGTCTGGCCCTTTTGCCCATTAATCCGGGACACCGTGTATTCGTACAGCTCAGCTCACACAGAACAGAGCAGCTCACAGACAAGCAGATGGCTTGCATGATATCACGCTGAATCTCTGGCAGGCAGTCTGGACAAACGGAAAAAAATGAGACACACTCGCACGCACGCATCATAGAGGACTTGCAATTCAAGCTGCCTATCGACACGACGGCCTGGAGAAGCCGAAACTGTCAGAAATGGCCCAGCGCTAGCGCACGACTGAGCTGCAGCCACACAGGGCCAATACCAGGGGCTAATCTGGCCGCTAGCACAGTTCCTTATAGCGACCGGCAGCCGCTAAAATCCGCCTGTAACTAAAAGTACCTAACCCTTCCGGCCCCCTAAAAGCCTCGCACGCCTCGCACCCCCTCGTCTCTTGTGCACCGCAGCTGCAGGCTGGTTTCCATTTTTTCTGCGCTAGAAAATTCTTGGGCTACGAGCGGATGCTGCTTCTTCCTTTTCCCATCCTCCTGCAGCCTGCGTATCCGGTTTGCTGGGACCGGCGTGCTGCGGCACTGTTTCGCTGGTGCCGTCCGGCTGATCAAGTCGGCGTCTCCTGGCTGCCTCTCGGACCACAATGTTGTTTGCTGCAAAGACAGTGGCCAGTGAACGATGCTGAAAGGGCATTCTCAATAAAAACTACATCACTGTGGCTTAGGCTTATTTTTTATTTTTCCTTCTTCTTTTTCTCTATTTTTGGCACGACAGCCAGGTCAACTTGGCGTTGTAGAAACAATTCACTGCCCACCTGCTCTGCCTCGCAGCCGAGCCTCCAAGACACGGCCGGGACTCCACAGCTTCGTACTCGCAAACAGCAGCGTCCCGAATACTGGCCTGGACCGGCTCCGATAACAACTCCTGCAGCCTTGTGTGAGACAAGCAAGCTGTGCATCGTGTCCAATGAGCTGTGATACTAACGAGCCTCCTCTATCTTGCTCTTTTTTTCTCCTCTTTCGTTTCTTGTTTTTTTTTTCTTTCTTTTCAAGTAATGGTGAGGGGCAAGCATCCCGTCAATCCTGTAAGAGGCAGCCTATTGCGATGCTAGCTCTATCAGTAGCAAGAAAACCATGGCCTATTCCCAGCTTACATGTCGCCCTGCTGCGCTCCGTGCCATCGCTTGACAGTACGGATATCAAGAGAGAAAAAGCTCCATCATGCAGACAACGTCACTCCGCAGGCAGCTCCGCTGCGCAATCATCACATTCTCCCGCTAGACCACTCCCGTTTGCCGTTGAAACCTTGAAATGCGCCTCCAATAAACGCAAACCGGCCTGCCCCTCACACACCTCTACATCTCCCGCTTCCGCCCAGCGCGTCCGTTCCTTTTCCCCGCATGGCAAAGGGTCGTCTGCAGAAGCTCTCCCCCTCTTTCCTCCAAGCTGTTTCGCCAGAATATTGACCCCCCATGTGCGATTGACCAACGTCTCACACACGCAGCAGCTGCAATATTCCCAAAGCAGCTGTAATATCACACGGGCATCACTTAGTACTTCATAGCCCACTACAAATACGCAAAGCCAGGAAGTTCGCCATGCCCGTCACCGAATTCGCCCTCTTCACCCTCCGCGACGGCTACGACGCCGTCGAGCTCCTCGAGACCATCATCGAGTGCCAGGAGATCCAGGATGACTGGGTCCGCGCCCACCACCCCAACGAGTGCGCCAAAAAGGCCTCGGTCAGCCGCATGTACACCGACGTGACCGAGCCCGCCCGCCACCGCATCGCCATCACCGCGCCCTGGCAGTCGCCCGCCGCCCACCTCGCCTGGGTCGACACCCCGGCCAACAAGGCCGTCATGGCCAAGTTTGCCGCCTTCCTGCCCGACGACGCCATCCCCGACCACCGTGCCGTCGACATTCGCGACCCCGCGCCCGGCGCCGCCGAGAACCGCGGCTTTCTCTTCTTCCACATGGAGGCCGCCGCCGCCGCCGCCGCTGACTGCCGCCGCGCCCACCTCCACGAGGCCTTTTCCCCCAGAGAGCCGCTCGTCGTGACGAGGCTGGCCGCGGAGGGCGCTGCGAGGCGCGAGCAGCTGCAGGCACGGTACACGGAGCTCGAAAAGGCCTTGGTCGCCGAGACGCCGAGGGACAGGGTCTGGGCGGGCTGGCGCATCGAAAAGGAAGGGGACGGCCAGGAGGAGCTCGTCGTCTTTCGCAGCGCCGAGGTGCACGCCGATAAGCTGGCGCCGCTCAAGCAATACGGCAAGCCCATAGGCCGCGAGCTGCACATTTCCGAAATTGCGCCCTAGTTCATGCGGTCTCCAGATTTGAAGAGCGAGTCCTGAATTTCGTAATAATTGGATGCCCTGTTTCTGTATATTAGCGTAGGAGTAGTGGTCGCAAAAACGACCGCTCCAAGGCGGATGCTTCTCTCTGCCCATCCTTGCACTGGAAAAATCACCCGAGGATGGCGGCCAAGTTTTGGTTGTGTGTGTACATGTCCTTAATCGTTCATTTGAGAAACTCTCTATCAAGCGCGCGATTCAAGCACATAAAATGCAAGGTATTCCCGAGACGCCCAATGTGTGTGCATGTAGAATCCTTCATCCTCCTTCCCAAGGCTCGTCCCCTGTCCCATGTTGACGTTTGTTTTGTTTTGTGTACCCTTTTATTCCATTCCGTCCCAGTTTTTTCGTTATTTACTCAAAAAAGTGCAAACTTAGTTGGTGCTCTTCTTGGAGACGTCGGTGATCTGGAGGGCTGTGTGGCTGTTAGCGGTTGAACGGTCATGGGGGAGCGATGAAACTCTCGAAGCTGGAAGGGCATTCGTCCTGCAGAATGCAAAAATGCGCTTCATAAAACAAGTTCCTTCCAACTAAAGATCGTGTCGCTTTCGGGGTGTCGCGTACTGGGAGGCAGGGACTGCTTGAGCTTCTCGGCCTTCTCGGTGTCCTTGAGCACCAGGGTGTACAGGTGCTTCTGGCAGCGGACCTTGAACTTGATGTTCTGGGCCTTCTTGTTCTTCTTGATGCGCGCGGCTGCAAATTTCTGGTCAGCAATTGTCCTCCTCAATTGGTTCATCACAGTTCCATCGCCCTCGTCGTCGACAGTCGTCGCAAGGTCAGGCCTTGGGGTTTTCCGGTGTGCAAAAACGTACAGGAGGCGTCCTTCCGGCGGCAGATCTCGATGAACTAGAACCACAAGTCAGTACTGGTAAATTCTTTCTCCCAGAATTCGCATGCGGGCTGTTGCCAATTCGTACCTTCTTGATATCGGCGACTTCGCGAGGCATTTTGGCGGTGTTGTGTGGTTTGACCGAAATGTACGATTGAACTGTGAATAGTGTAGATTGGGCTGGATTTTGCAGATATTATTTTTGTGCGCCGACCTGTCCACTCGCGGGGTGGTGCAACGCACGGACCAATTTTCTCGGTTTTCTGAGCTGTGGCTGTGCATGTGGCTGATGGATTGTGCGCCACAACTACCCTATTCTTGTCCGACGCATGGCGATGTTCTTGTACTTTCAGGACAAGATCAACAAAATACATCAATCATACATAGAGAGTTTGTCACTAATGCTGTCAACAATTACAACCTTCGCTAGTCTTTTTGTAGTGTCAGTACTTGACGTTGCGCGGACTGGCTAGCTTCCTCTGCATTCATGTAACTAGTTTTCTACCAGCCTCATTGCAACGCAGACGGGAATAGTGCGTGTCAGTTGTATACAGCTGCACGAATATCGACCGAAGTATGTTTAGAGAATGATTGATGAATTATTTCTTTCAATTTTGCATTAGACCATATAGCTTCCTACTTGAACGTTCTCACACGCCAATCCGCCAGCTCAATGGATCCGATTCAAGCACCTCGGGTAGCCATAGAATGGATCACAGATGTCCGCACACGTCTCCTTGACCAGGAACCGCCCACTCTCACATTTCCTAATCTTTCCCGGTCCGGCCTCCACATCACAGTACGACCGACCCTCCTGCGCATGCTCGGGGCAGTTATCTTTGAAGCCCTCGGGCAGGCACACCGCGTGCCCGCCATTGCTGTTGCAGATGCCGTCGCAGAAGCTCGTGATTGGGAAGCGGCCGTCGATGCACACGCGAATGCCGCTCGGCCCGCCGTCCTTGTCGCACCAGACATTGTAGCTCGGGTTCTTCTCGCACGGGTCATCCCACCCAGAGTACTCGCAGTAGGCCCCGCGGTCGCTGGCGCGGCTGACGCACCGCCCTGGGCAGTGCGAAACGGGCACTCCGACGTGCTTGTTGTTGCAGTACAGAATGTCGCTGGCCGTGCCCGCCGTCTGGCACCACCGGTCGCCGGGGTTGAAACCGGCGGGACAGGCTACATCGTCGGCAACGGCGAGGCTGATGAACACAGCAGCAGTTGTAAGCGAAAATTTCATGGTGGTATTCGGAAGAGTTTAAAAGACGTATGTTCTGTGTAGCAAAAGTGTTTTACCAAAGTAGAAAGAATCGGCATCCATGTTCGTCCTTCTTGTACAAGTATCGGCGACATATCGAAGAGGGGCCGCGAGCCTTGTCTTGTCAGCCGCTTTCGCGAGGTAGCATCGCCTCGTATAACAATTGCGCTGCTCAGCCTTGCGCCGATCTCTTGGACTCAGAGGAGTCGTCCGGCGGAGTGGAAATAGTAGACTCAAATAGAGAGGTCGTCCGAACCCCGTAGCAAATCTGGTCATTACTGCCAGCCTGGATTCGCAATAGGCTGGGGTGCAATCGTGTAAGTCGCTGGCGAATGGAAGCCAATTGTCGAGCGGCTGGCCTGGCCGGAGTTTCAGCTGGTTAGCTTCCACTGAACGAAGGCCAGGCCTCGGATCAAATCCAGACCTAATAGCTACCTATTCAATCATGGCAGGTACTTTGGTTCCCCTCAAGGCCACAAAGAGGAACAACGGCGCGATGCTTGAAGGCTACTTGAGGAGCGCTCCTCGTGCGGCTGCTACATTCGACATAGCGGGTCGAGGACCAGAAGTTTTGAGCCAACTACAATGTCAATGCCCACCCAATCTCACAGCTCTACTATAACAGGATCATTGCGCAGCTCGTTATTGGGGCCTCCGACTATTGCAGCGTTGACTAGGGTTGTCAAGTCTCCGCTGCGTGGGCGATTGAACAAGGATGCCACCTTGGCCCAAACGACAACCAAAGCCAGCCGCAAGACACCTCCCCATCCAGCCCACCCAGTGAGAACATCTTCAAACGTGTTCTGTGCTGCATCAAACAAGACACTCTCTCGACCATATGCAGCGTGAATGTGGCCAAACACACTAAGACGAGGGCGAATGCGCCGGACCTCTAGTGCCAGATATGGGCAGCCAGCCTGGTGAAAGTCGCGCCTGTCTAGATGGTGCCGAGGGGGACCGTGGGTGACAATGATGTCTGGCTGCTGGCTAAGCGAGGTAAAGATACCTTCCCAGTGCTGACAATTATCAGGATGATACTGAAAGGCCGAGACCCCATATCTGGGGGTCCATGGACTGCCAAAGAACGTAAGCGTCCTCGCCCTGCCGTCTCCGGGGACAGGGAACTGAAGCGTGACTATTTCATTCTGGAGATAAGTAATGTTACCCCAGTCGAGATCGTGCCTTGTCATGGCCAGGCCGTAGCGTCGCTCGGGATATTTGGCGAGAAAAGCATCGTCGAGGAGCACGTCGTGGTTGCCCGCCACCAAAATCTTGTACTTGTGCGGCAGCGAGGACAGCCAGCCCAGCTTGGCCTGCATCTCGGTAAAAGAGCCATTTTCTGTCAAGTCCCCAGCATGGATCAGCATGTCGCCGTCGGGCACGGCTGGACGCTTGCCATGCGTGTCAGCCATGCAGACGACTCTGATGGGATGCGGGCTTGGCTCCCGCGCCAGGACCTGCGTTGCACGATGAAACTTGATGAGGGACGCCGCGGCCCTGCGTTTTCGATGGCCGCGGGTCTTGATGCTCGTTCGCGGCCGGGCGGCGTCGGCCATGGCCAAGAATGGTGTTTGTTGGCAAGATTGCGATGGCTGAGACCGCGCAAGCCAACAGGAAAAAGCAGCCGCCGTGTGATTGTGATTCAGCGTCACACCAGCGGCCACAAATTCACGTCTAATATTGGGCCGATGATCTGCATGATGATGCGAATCATTTCAAGATGATCCAATATGCCATTTGAGATTGTCAGAAGATGTCGCGACCTAACCGTGTCGGAGATTGGAGATGAAAAGAGACCTTGTAGCGCTACGGCCACTGTAGATGGCCTGTAAAATAGCGGCTTCAGGCCACATGTCACTGAGTCACAACCAATCAGTCACAGGCCGCGCAGACACTTACGTAGCGTCGCAATTGTTCATTTGGCCTTTACAGCTTCACCGGCCAGCCAAACACTCAGCTCATCTATTTTGCTTCATCAATATCAAGATGCCTACTATACTGGACAATACGCTCAAGTCAAAGGTAAGTGATACGGCTCCAGCCCGGCGCGTGGGGCAACAAGCTAACTTTCGCAGAACATGGTTCTTGGTAAGTGGCGACGGCGCCTGTCGCGTTCACAAGTCTAATGTTTCTATTTCTCCCAGCATTTGGAGGCGTAGTCGCTGCGGCTACGGTATGGATGCTCTCCGGCGACATGTTTCCTGCCGAAGAAGATCCCAAAGGAAACCCGGATACGTGGACAAGAGAAGAGATGCGGAGGTGGCTCGAGGCTGTCAGTTGAATCCATCACGTCTGCCAATATCAGTCGCTAATTGTGTATACAGCGCAACCTCTTTCCACAGTCAAATGACACGCGGGAACAACTGCTGGCCCGAATCAAGGCAAATCTGAGGGTTCCTCGCAAGTAGCCGAGACGCGCAATGTACCTGCAACAAAACTTAGTTTAATATCCGTTGTTGGAATTTAGTCTTTTATTATTACAGACGCTGCGTTGCCCCAGTATTCACCTCTGGAGATGTCTTCGTCAGACTACGTAACTGCTGGGCTGCCACGCCATTCCGGGACAAACAACGCCACTCAGCGACTGCTACTAGTCTCAACACGAGCCATCCCGAGAGACGGACTTCAATCTTTGGCTCTTCCATAAATCTGAGAAGCTATGATATCTTCGAAGATACTGCATAAAAACTGCAGCCCAATCGCGTTATCGCGCCCGCTTCTTGCCCGTCGTCATACCACAACCCATTGCCATCTGTTGCGCGCCTTTTCAGCTTCAACCATGGCTGCCAAGGCTATCCCCGTCATTGTTTGCGGCAGACGCGAGACTATCGGTGAATCTGTCGCAGCCGGGCTCAAGCCGGAATACGAATGTAGGCATCCTTCTCAACGCTATCCATTGCAGCACCGTCAAAGCCTCACCTGTATTGACCGCCAGTAGTGGTGCACTTTGTCAAGACGCCCGAGGCCGGCGTCAAGGACCTGCCGCTAGTTCTCATGGGCAGCGAGCCAGAGACGGCCGCCAGCAGTGTCGGCACGGGCAACATTGTCGACGGGGCGACGGCCGTTATCCTGGGCGGAGGCTACGATGACGACGACTACGAGGCGATGCGCAAAGCCGTCGATGCGGCCACGCTGGAGCGCCGCCCCGTATGGCTGCGCAACGACCTCAGCGTCGACATGCCTCCTCCGGGTCCAGAGTACGGAAAGGCGGTTGTGGTTCGTGTCAAAAACTTGCTTGCGAAGCTTGAGAAGGAGAAGAAACTGGATGGATCAGACTCCAGCAGTTATTGGTATTAACCAGGGAACATGATGCCACTCAGAGAGGAGGCGATCGGACCGAGCGCTCTTCTGCAGCACATGGAGCGACCCATGATGTGAAGCAAATGCAAAAAGTAAAACGCTAGTTAGTCTTCCGCAAAACCGATATAAATAATGCACATGCGGCAATCTCAATGAACATGCATCACGTGTATCAATAGTCGCGCGTGTGGCGTTGGGCTGACATGAGGCTGACTCGCACCATGTAAGTTGCTCTACTTCAAGCTTCGCAGTTACTCACTCGCACTCATGGATGCCACAATTTTCGCAGCCGACGAGGCCGTGAAAATATCACTTCAAGACGACGATGAATTTCTGGGAGACGATGAATTCCAATATGACGCTGCGGTGATATCCAGCGAAGAAATTGGACAAAGTCGGTAGACTCACTAGCTGCTCATTACCGCCGCCAGGCTAACAGAGTACACTTCTTTAGGCTTTGTGACCTGCGCGCTGTCGCTGTCACGGTTTGGCCACTACGCAACCGCGTCCGCTGCTCTCCTCGTGCTCCGGTTCGAGCTCGGCGGACCGCCCGGCAACCGGCACCGCTTCAAATCGGCCAGCATCCTCGCGCGGCTGCGCCCCGTCACCGGCGACGCCTCGTCGCTCAGCGTGCTCAAGTACTGGCCGGAGAAGCACCACGAGGCGCCCTCGGCCCAGTGCGTCGAGCGCAGGTTCGGGGCCGGCTTCGGTTCCTCCGCCGCCGGCGGCATGGCGGCGCTCGGCACCTCGGCGCAGCGCTCCGTCTCCTTTACGCGGCACGCGCGGCGGCGCATCCGCGGCGTGGCGTCGGGCCGGCCGGTCCTCAACCAGGTGCAGTGGACGCTCGAGGAGAATGACGTAGAGCAGGACGGCGTGTGGGAGCACTTTCAGCTCGCGCTGCTGGTGCGGCACGACGGCAGGTTCACGATTGACGTGGGCATCAAGACGAAGGTCGGGTTCAGCACAGATCCGCGGAAATACTTACTGAGACCGTTAAAGGGAAGCTCAGGGACGAGGATGGTCGATCCGATGATGCCGATTGGTGAGGCCGACGAGGCGCTGGACGGCAATCCGGATCTGCGTGGCGTTGAGCTGTCGGGTTTCACTGCCTTTCAGTAGGCCGCGACAAGAGGAGCCAAGGAACGGCACACAGGCAATTACCAATTAAATAAAAATGGTAAAGAAATGTATGGGTTCTAAAATAAAGAAGAACTAGAATATAAAAGTGCATTGGTGATTGAGAGCAACGACCATAGGTTTGAATCTGCACTACATTCATATCACAAGGCACCCCTGGCCAAAGTGGCGCTGTAAAGACAAGTCCACCATTCTGTCGCAGCTTCTCCAGGTCAAGGTACGCTTGCGTGCCCATGGTTCTCGCTGGCCGAAATACCCGGAGAACTAAGCCTGCCTCGGACCGGCCGTGGTTCAAGTGCTTCCGTTGTATCTGGTCGCGATGGCAACTAGCTTGGCACATGACTTGTCCTGCGAGTTTGGCACTGCAAAAGAAAAGGAAGAGCACTAAGGGGTTTGAAGTGATACCGCGGATGCGAGATGGCGTGTTGCATTCGCCGCTTGCCGACTTGACCTCGATGTAGTATTACAGGCGTGCGCCTCGCCACTCAGCCATTGCGAGAGAGCCACAACTAACAAGCGTCTTGTTCAAATTGGCAGTCTCCCTCACGTTCCAAGAGGCAAGATTCGCGTACTGGGAATGAAGTCCTGCATACGTTTGAATAGTGCGTTGCCATTTGCCCGAGTCCCAGCCCTTGGATAATAAAAGTACATGGATTTACCAGATCAACCGCTCAGCATTTATGAAACCATGCTCCATGAAGCACAAAACCTGCCCAGTGAATGGGTTCCGGCCGCGTCGCCCTCATCAACAATACGCTCTGCTGCACCGCACGCGCCAGATTGACGACGGATCCCGCTTCCCCAAACGCCTTGTAAAACGACTCCGAGAACGTGCGGCCGTCGGCGCTGAGAATCGGCCACAGCGTGCCCAGAACAGACGTCGCGCCGCAGAGCAGCAGCACGGGGATCATGCCCTGCGGCTCGTCGCCCGCGGAAAACTCTTGCGAGGCCGAGTTGCACGCAATGAGCGTGACGTGGGCCGCGGATAGCTTCAGCTGCGTAATCATGTCGCGCGCGCTCAGCCGTGCCGAGGACGACGCCGGGCCGAGCTCGTCGCGGCCGTCGAGGAGGAGCGAGTCGTCAATGGCGTCGTCCCAGTGTAGCAGATTCGACTCGTGGGAGGAGCTGGCTAGCACGAGGGACTGGCCGAAGCGGGATGCCTTGGTCCTTCCGAGGATGGCGTGGCCGTGGTAGTGGATAACGTGCTGGTCTTTGCATCCGGCAATGAATCGCTCGGGCGAAATCCCGTAGCCGACTTTGGTGTCGAGCCGCGACGCGACTGATTCTAGAGTGGCTTCTACTTTCCGCTCCTCGGCTGATTTGGTGCCACTATCCTGGCCAGCTTTGCCATATACTCCAAACACGGCGGAGCCAGAAGCCGCCGTTTCGCGCTTGCTGGCACTCTTGTAGCAGTTGAACAGCAGCGACAGTGAGCTCGTGTAGACGATGGGATTACGCTCAATCAGGAGTTGACCGGCGACGGAGAGCGCATGAAGAGGCAGCCCGTGCAGGATACCGGAAGGACAAAGAACCAAGAGATCGCCAGGCTTGCTGTGCTGCTCGAGCGGCCCTACCAGCCAGTCCAGCTCCGAAAGCGCATCCAACGTCAAAAGGTCGCCGATGAACTCGGATTGCGCAAGATATGTCTCCTTCCACGCCTTCACATCCTCGGCACCGCGCAGAGTAAGTGGCTTGCGCATCAAGCTCTTCATGACGTTTTCTAGGGTAAAGTCGAGCAGCTCAATGTGTACCTCGCCGGCAGCGTCGATGATGATCATATCAATGTGGGAACTGGTGACAAACCAATCCACCATAATCATTGAGGATCCTGTTTTGCTCATGGCATACTCGGCAGCCATTGACTGAACATCATGTAGCTTAATACCATTATCCAGATCCGCAGCGAGTGGTTCCGCGTCCTCCACATCGTTTGAGACGGCGAGGACGGCAGAAGGCGTTGGTGTGGGCTCCGCGTTTTCTCCAGCAAAGATCAAGTCAACCACGCTTCTTCCCTTGCCACGCTGCATCCATGCCCAGATAGCCTCTGATGAAACTCTGTCTTCCGGATTCATCACCGCTAGAGTGTCGGTGGAGTCTTTGAGAGCCGTCATGACCATGTATCCGAGTACATAGACATCGCTGCGTCCGTAGCTGGCTACCAGGTGCTGTTTCTGGTCTAATGAATCCAGCCGCGAGGTGGCAGTCACATGCCTGCGCGACACATCCAAGCAGTCGTCTGCTTGGTGCAACAGGTCCATCACCACTTTCCCCCAGTTAGGCTCCTTCATCTTGAATGCGCACTGCGCGGCCACCAGCAAGGCAGCGCGTTGTGTCTGCAGCTGGCCGATTTCACCGCAGCGCGCCGCTGCAGTCTTGGCAATGGTGAACGCTCGACCTCGCTGATCACATGTAGCCGTCTGGATGCGCAGTACACCTTCTGCGACTCGCAGGTCCATCGCATTCTGAATAGAGGCGTAGTCGCCGGAGCGAAGCTTCAGATCTGTACCGTGACGAAGTGCCTTGAAGATCGGCTCCATGTATGCATTAAGCTGGTCATGCAACTCAAACGCCTGATCGACGCAGTCGTAGTCGAGTAGTCGGTCCAACAAGTCGCGCTGTTCAATATAGAGTTCAAGTAGTTCGCTCGCGTCCAGATTCCTTGGCTCGCCTAGTGGCGCCACAACCAGGGCCGTGTTTTTCTGTGACGCGCCGAGAAGCGTTTCAGGCAGGATGCCGATATTTGAGAGCTTATCGAGAAACTTCTGGGCCAAGTCCTTGAATCCGGCTTGTTCGCTTGCTTCAAAGCCATCGATACCAAACTGCTGCGCCTCTTCCATCTCATACTCTTCGTAACCGCCTTGCAGATTTTGTAACCTCAGAAGCATGACTGTAAAGATGTGGTACATGCCCGATAATCTGGTATGAGGATCGTTGGTGATGCGACCCTCAAACTCCTCCGCTGCCATGGACCAGTACAGCTGCTGCGTCCAGTCACCTATCTTGTGGTAATACATGCTGTAGTACAGCGCATACCGCCTGGCGACTTCCCACGCGCCGGTATAAGAGTACTGCTCCAAAAATGTTTGACACCACACACTTTGGCGACCAAGCGCAATCTGGCCTTGGAGCGGCGCGCTGCCGAGCGCAATCAGGCGTGTTGTCCACAGGTAGGCCTGATTTTCGCTCGTGGCACCGAGCAGGTCCGACAGCGCGAGAATCTCGTTGACGCGAGTCGGTTGACGAACGTAGTCGATGCAGGCCATGTACTCTGTCACTGCCTTGGCAGCGAGGTTGTAGTGCGCTGCGAGCATAAAGTCTCGCACCATGGCCACGTATTCTCCTTCGACGACGGCGGACGACAACGGTCCTGACAGCGCGTCGAGGCCACCGAGGGCAATGAATGCCATTTTTGCTTCCAGCAGACGCAACTCGTTGGCATACTCGCTCTGGCCGAGAAATGCGACCGCATTTTTCGCCTCTTTAATGAGGATATTTGCAATCTCAAATGTATCGCGATGCGCAATCGCGGTTGCATTCTGGATATACACGCGTGCGACAAGAAGAGTATCGCGGACACCATGGTCGAGAATTTCCTGCAAGAGTAGTTTTGAATCCGCTTCATCAAGCGCATACCATCCGATGAGAACGTTGAAGATGCTCATGGCAGCATGTGGATCGGAGTGCTGCAAGAGCCGTCGAACAACAGTCGTCAGTCGAACTGCCGCATCTTTTCGCAGCAAGGGCAAGGGGTAGTCATCGAGAACTTCAATCCCCAGAACCGTGTCGCGCGGTCGATTGATGGCATTTTTGGAGTTGTAGACAAAGTGTATGCAGGCATGCATTCCGCGGTGGAACTCGGCCTCGAGAAATAGCTTGACGTGTGTCAGCAGTTAATTGTTGCTCAATTCGGTGAAATTCTCACCGTCGTTTGATCGCACAATCCCAAGTCAGTATCTTTCAAAGATCTATGCCAAATTGCGTGGCCCACTGTGAGATATTCGGACATGGCCATGTCCGTCATCATTCTGCAGCGTGCTTGCACCAGCAGAAGCAGGTCGAGCATAGGAGCCGAGAGCTCAGCTTCCTCGTCCAGTAAGTGGGTCACGAATGTGTCGAGAGTCAAATAGTCTCCTTGTGCATTGCATATTTCTATCCGCAAGAGTATCGCATTCTCTGCTGTTGTTGAAGCTTTCGGGAGGCGATCGAGGGCGGCCTGGGCATCCCTGTAGGCACCTATACGGAGAGCCTGTCTCGCATCGAATAACTCTAATGGCTCGACGCCTAAAGCTGGAGACGCCATGATGTACTGGGCGGCGAGAATTTCAATTCTTAAAAACCAGGTCTATAGCTCAAAGTAGTAAAAAGAGAAAAGAGAATGTTTATTGGACTAAGAAAAGGGTGGAAGCCTCGCTGTCTTTATCAGCATCTCCAACTTTGCAATCGCTCAGCATGGGCTATGCATGGTACGAGGGTCCTGCAAGGCGTCGATAGCGTAGGAGACTAAATACTCCAGAGAACCGATCCATGGCTGGCTGCGCTTTAACATTCAATTTTGGCGCGACCGCCACGGTGCGGCTGAAGTCGACAGACAACACACCCTAGCAAGGCGTTCAGCTCCGCCCACTTCAATATGTAACTCCGCCACTGACAGAAATGTACTGGCCCGTGATCCATCTCGACTTTTCATTGACTATCAATAAGACGGCATCCCCGATATCAGCAGTCGTGCCGGCTCGATTTTCTGCCCTCGTCAGGGCGATTTCGGTCTCCATCAGTGCCTGCTCGTGGCCTTTTGGGTAGAGGTCGGTCAGCACAGGGCCCGGAGCGATGGAGTTGACCGTTATGCCTCTGCTCTGACCCAGCTGTCTATTGTCAACATCCGTTCTCTTATCTTGCAACGTTCATGGGCTTGAGGGTTTCTTTGTCGAAGTGAAGGGAGAACGGGACGGGATGCATACTTCACCGGCCCAGGTCCAGGTGAGGCTGTCCAGAGCAGCTTTGGACGCCGCATATGTCGAGATGTTTACGTTGCCTCTCTTGGAATTCGTCGAGCTGATGTTGATGATGCGACCGCCTCGGGGCATGTATGGAAAGACCGCATGAACCATGTAGAATGGGCCAAGAACGTTGACTGTAAACACATTGGACAGCTGCTCCAAGTTGAGGTCTTCGGTAATGGGACAGAAATAGGCTACGCCAGCATTGTTGACTGTAAAAAACCGTCAGAACAAAGTCATAACTGGCATAGTATGTGTAATATGACCGTTTACCCAGGATATCAATATGCTCTGCATTGAAGCTCTCGAGGGTCTTCCTGACGAGAAGCTTGGCGCCGTCCACTGTATCGAGAGCCGCTTGCACTGCAATGGCCTGACCTCCGGCTAAACGCAGAGTCTCACAGACTTGAGCGGCGCGAGCTTTTGAAGATTCAGAGACGAAGTGGACAACCACCGAGGCACCGTTGCGGGCGAGGGCGAGGGCGATTCCGGCACCGATGCCATTTTCACGGCCGGAGCCAGTAACAATGGCGATTTTGTTCTGCAAACTCAACGTGTCCGGCATGTCGATCCTATAACTTGACAAATGGGTAAAAGATGAACTCTGGTAGAAATGCTCGCCGTTTTACATGTAGCTGAGCATGTTCATGTGTAGAGTGGAAGCAGAGTATGTATTTTATAGCTTGGAAATTTAGTGAGCTTTCGTATAAATCCATCCAAAGTATCTTGAGAAAAACAGTCTCAACGGCTACATGCGATATTTCCCAACAGCCCGACCCCAACTCTTCATGATCCTGAAGCTAAGCATGGTGGACCAGGCGTAGCCTTGGGAGCTGTGTAAATGGCAATGGGTCGCCTGTCGGCGTCCAAATCTGCGTACCGTAGACACAGTGGATCGATGCATGAGAGCGCTCAAGTGGTCTATTGGAAAATAATATCGGGCCGTCATCAACCTGGAAATCGAGTTGTTTACTTAGCGGCCGTTATTGATAATCGGCAAGGCTCGTTTAGTAACTAGTTGTTGGGGTTGCGCGTTGCAGTTGTACAGCAGCAAAATGAGACAAATATGTAGCATGAATGGTTTGTCGTAATAAAAACAATATTACTAGTATGGAAAACCTTGGATTCACTCCTCAGTATGCGTAATAATGAGCCCTGCAATTCATAACACTTCATCGTCAGTTATGCACGTATTGTGCACGCGGCCCACTTTTACATAAGGATCTCGGAGAGCTCCCCCAGACGCCTCAACAGCCGTCATCCGCCATCGCTCCGACCACGCTCAACAATACTTGCAGCGTGCTGGGGCCGCGAGCGAATCGACATCAGCGAAGAATAACGAGCCAGGCAACACACACAATCGCCCTCGCTGTCGCCATGTCGCTCGACGACCAGCCCAACCCGCTCGCCGAGTCTGGCGTGACGATGCGCTCCGACAGCGAGCAGTACTCGCCCGGCGACGAGCTCTCCACCTCGCCCGAGTCGACATCCAGCTCGCCCGTCATCCTCTACACGCCGCCGACGATATGGTCGCTGCTGCGCGGCACGGCCATCAATATCCTGCTGCCCTTTATCAACGGCATGATGCTCGGCTTTGGCGAGCTGTTTGCCCACGAGGCGGCGTTCAGACTGGGATGGGGCGGCACCAAGGTAAGCTCTGCAGCGGACAATGGCATAAGAGACATGCTGCCCTTTTGTTCTTGGAAAAACCGACACTACAGATGGAAGTGTATTGATTGCTTGCCAAAATAGGTCTTCCCCCTCACCCGGAGAAGAGCACACGCAATTGGCCCCGGCATCGAGGCCCGCGAAAAGCGTCATGTGCCCGGTATCTCGCTGTCTGACGTTTCGAGTTTGGAGTAATGCAGCAGATACCACAATGGTTAGAGTTTTGTGATTTAACAAGCATCCTGTTATTATTGTTAAGAAAGCACGCATCGAAGAGTTGTCGGAAAGGGTCAGGCCCGCTGCCGCGGGGGATCGCCGCTCTGCACCTGTACACAGATACCAAAAAAATGAATAAAATCTCTCTACAAACAAACACAACTATCAAGTGCTAATTTGCACTAATCTATGGACATATTGGCATTCTTGTTGTCGCCATGGTCCAGCTGTCCGGCAGTTGGCCCCGAAATTTATCCGGCCCGGTTGTCGCTGCAAAAAAAAAGTCGCCCATCTAGTACTGGTCAGGTACACACGCGAATGGACGCTGTCTGCCGAAGAGCCTCGCATTTCCACCTCATCACATTGGCGCCATGATTCCCAGCAGAGGAATTGCCCGGTCCCTTCCTTCGGGCATCACCAGCGGCCTAGCAGCAAGCCGATTAAATGTATGGATCTCCCGTGTCGGCTCTCACGGCACCTCCTGCCAGATAGAACACCCGCATTCCCCTAACACGAGACTTTTCCTCCACAGGGCCGTACATTTGCGACACGATCGATCCCGAGCAGTCGAAATGCCGCCCTCATCTCCGGCCACGGCATGCGCGCCCGGCTTTTCCCTGCCGGCGCCAGCGTAGCAGCAGCCCCAATGGCCCTCGGCAGCGTCGCCGTGAGCCGCAACATCTCCCTCTGGGGCTGGGGCGGCGGTAGCAACAGCAAGGCCAGCGAGCAGGCCGCCGAAGAGGCGAGCCGGACTGCCGCCGCCGCCGCGCAAGAGCAGCAGCACGCGGCCTCGAGCGCCACCGACGCCGTCACCGACAACATCTCGGCCGCGCCCTCCCTGACCGAGCCGTCCGCCAACTCTGCCGCCGCCGCAGCACCACCGGCACCCCCCCTCGCCGACAGCGACCTGAGCGACTTTGGCAGCAGCAGCGGCCTCAGCGCCGCCGAGATCCTCGACCTGTCGCCCAACGAGCTGGGATACCTGCAGGCGCTGGGCCTCGACAACGGCTGGGGCCCGACGTCGGTGATGCAGTGGACGCTGGAGCACATCCACGTCTGGACGGGCCTCGGCTGGGGCGCCAGCGTCGTCGCGTCGGCGTTTGCGCTGCGCGCCGCCATGCTCATCCCGCACGTCATGCAGCTGCGCAACGGCGGGCGCGTCGCCCACATGCAGGCCGACCCGCGCGCCGTCGAGATGAACCGCCTCACCAAGGAGTCGCTGACGTCCGGCCAGGACGGCATGGAGAAGCGCCAGCAGGCAAAGGTCCTCGCCGACCTGCTCAAGAAGGAGTACGGCGTCAACAACTGGAACCTGCTGTGGGTGGTGGCCCAGTTTCCGTTTACCATTGGCCTGTTCAAGCTCGTCCGGCAGATGGGCAACCTGCCCGTGCCAGGGATGGATCAGGCGGGCCTCCTGTGGTTCGCAGACTTGACGGTCCGCGACCCGTACTTTGTCCTGCCTGCGCTCGCCACGGGTGTCATGATTCTTTCCTTGCAGGTGAGTTCTATATTTCAACCGACCACATTAGCCTTCCCGATGCTAATCCAGCTTTCGTTTATTAGGTCAGCCAAAAATACATGGCTGAAGCGCAGAAGAAGATGATGAAGCCCATGGCGTGGGCACTGGGAGGCATTGGCTTCCTGTTCACCAGTTTCCTTACTGCCGGCGTGAACGTCATGGGTCTCGCCTTTGCCAGCGCCACTCTCCTCACCTCGCTCATTCTCGAGATTCCGGCCCTGCGCCAGCGGCTCGGCCTCTTGATGGGTCCTCCCCCATCACCCGCCTCCGCCGCCAAAGCAGCCGCCTCCTCCTCCTCCTCCGCGTCCGCGGCCACCTCTTCCATCCCCGCGCACATCCCCAAGGGCATCCGCTACGAGGCGCCCCGTGGCGGCCTCTCAGCCGCCAACGCGCGCGCCACGACGGCCCAGGAGGTCGTCAAGCCCGCGTCCTTCACAGAGCGTGTCAACACGAGCTTCGCCGACGCCAAGCAGGGCATGTCGCAGCAGCTTGGCAACTTCGGCGGCCGCTTCGCCGCGTCCGACGCGGAAAAGGCGGAGCGCAACCGCAAGGAGCTCATCAAGAAGCTCGAGGACAAGCGCAAGCAGCAGGAGCGCGACGAGTTTAGCCGAAAATACAAGGGCAAGAATTAAAAGAGCTTAACGCCAGTACAAGCTGGCTTTTGGCCTCATTCTCTTCGCGTTCTTGGACTTGCTTCGAAACGCGTGTAAATACTACTTGATAGGTTGTGATGGTGGATGATGTGTCGGACAATGTCCTTGTATTACTAGCATAGAGAAAAAGGGACAAGAAGGGGGTCGGGGTGTAGAACGAGGCGAAAATCTAAATCCATGTACAATTTATAATGCAGAAAATACAGCCAACTCTCTATACAACTTTCAACACTTTAATTAATGTATAACCGCCATGATATCGCATTTGCGTGTGAAAAAGATGAACCGTGAAGCTGTCTTGCAGCTTCTTAGATAGCATTGTCCAACAAATGGGGTGGGCAGAACAAGGAGAAGAAAAGAACGCCATTACGAGTGAGTAAAATTGTTGAGATAAAACATTACGCTAACGATGATGGCTAAGGCTGTTTCATTTCGTTCAATTGGAGTGCATGAGATGACATGGAGGCTTGTCGTGGACAAGACAATTGCATAAAACAGGCCGGGTTTTAGCGCGGCGGCATGCTAAAGAGTGCGTCTAGCTTAAATACGCTGCTGTGCAGAAAAGTGTTGCCAGCCTAGAATACGGTGCCATCGCTGTCAATGAGGATGGGGGGCTCCTTTGTATTTGGCCGATTGATTTCGGCGATTTCACGGCCACCCTGGTCAAGGTTAACACGAGCTGCATCATGATGAAAATAGGGGCCAATCGAGTCTGCACATACCTTCCAGCTACCCGCTTCCAACAGCTGCGCCAGCGTCATCTCGTTTCCTGCCAAGTCCTTCTTCATATGCTTATTGACCTCGAGGGTCAAATGGTCGAGGAGGCCGACGGTAGCTGCGCGCCACTCGACAATGACATCATCGCTAGGCTCAAACATGGGCGCTACCTCGACGCCCTTGACGCCGGTACGGCGGCAGTAATCTGAGTAATTCTCCAGGCCGCGGTCTACATTATCCTTTTTCAGATTCAAGACGCCAAGGTCCACAAAGAGACCACCGTTGCGGTACTCGGGCAAGCCAGTCAGGAGCTCGGTACCGGCAAAGTGCATGTTGAGCAATGACTGCATGGGCTGCATCAGCGAATATGTCAGCCACTGTGTGAGCTTGTGGAACGGAACGATGGATTCCCACGCGCCAGCTCCTTGAGGCATGCTGGTGCAGGGCCAGGCATCGCCCAAGGAGACGCCGTCGATGGATGTGCGCGACTGAGGCCAAATGGGAGCCAGGCCGGACATGAGCACGTTCCATAAAACAGGCAGCGGCACAATGAGGATCGAAGATGCTTGCGTGGAAGGGTGTGAAAGCAGGTGATCAATCATATTTCCGGGCCGGCCCGTTTCGCCGAAAAACTCGGCCTTGCTCTTGAGCGCATGGGATAGCTTCAGCAGCAGGTCTGTACGGCCGTCCAGGCCGGCAAGCTCGTTTCCGGGCTTGGACTGCAAGCCGGCGGCCAATTGAGCGACAGTCAGGTTCGCAAGGCCTCTAAAATCAACTTGGTGTTTATTGTCGGGGTTGCCCGAGAAAAGACCCTGGATGGTGTCAGTGTGGCGCTTGTATGCGGGGTAACGTGCACTTACAGTCTTGAACATTTCCAAACTCGCAATGGCCAACCCCTCGGATCTTCTGTACACCTTGCCATTTTCCGTGCTCTTGTAGCTCCAGGAGGTCCCAGCGCCGGCATCAAGCAGGACGCTGACGAGAAACAGGTCAATGAGGCGACGGCAGCGTTCTGTGCTATCCACAGTGGATGGCCAAGTGGAGAGCAAGTCTGCGATGCGATCGCGGCCGCCAACGCAAAAGTGCTGGTAGCGGCCATGGCCGGGGATCGTATTGAATGGCGCATCGTAGTCTCGCTATGACATACAAGATTAGTTTTACGAAAGGCAGGGAGCCTCAGTCTTGGCAGAGCCAGCGGTAGTGGCCAGAGCAGGCGAGGTGGGCATGCATACCTTGATCAAGCCCGACACAAAAGTGACGACGTCGGGGAACTTGGTCATATCAACATCAAAGTGTTGTAGTTTGTTGGCCATGAGCTTGTCAAAGACAAGCTTCGTGCGTTCGCGAACGGCGCCGAGGCTGCGCAGGTAGCCAGCAGGGTCAAGCTGAGGATCCGGCGGACGAGGTAGATCCATCTTTGGCAGTTTGACGGGTGACATGGGCGAGAGAGGACTTCCCGGCGTTATGCTTCCCGCTGACACTCTGTTGACGACAGAGCGAGATGTGGACGAGGCGAAGCTGTTTGTGGACTGTGAGGTGGGCAGGGAAGCGTCCCCGCGACGGCTCTTATCCTTGCGGGAGAAGAGACCCATGACGGCGAGAGCTGCAGCAGCGCGGCTGGGGGCGGTCTCGGAGTCTCGGTAGCCTTGGCTTAATCGGATTAGTGCTGCTGAGCGCTCCTTTGAGGTGGTGCTGCTCGGTCCTTTACTGTGCTCGTATTTGGGGGTCGATTGGCTCCTGCGTCAAGGCCCGGTGTACTGCAGGTGCTGATTCGCTGTAGCGCTGATCTTGTGACTCGGAGATGGCCGGCCGGGCTTCAATCGCCGTGTTGTTCCCCTCAATTCAATATATTATGATGACATTCGTCGCAAGACTTGGCGGTTTCGCGCGGCGGGGGGCCAGGATTCAGCCAAAATTTGGGCGACGCTGCAGGTAGACGGCTTTGGGTGCGGGGGGGATGGCAGATGGCGGGCAGAGTTGGCGCCTGCAGGCGGAGGCAGCGCAGTTGGTGGCGATGGGCGATGGGCGATGAGGGGCGGATGCGAAGACGTGCTAGTAACAAACACACCGCGACAACGACAGAAATGCGATTGATGCAAGACGAAAGAAATCACAATCCAGACTACTGTGCAACAAGGAGAGGAGAGGGAAAAAAGAATTCGGCTAGCTACTCGTCCGGGGTCCAAGCCAAGGTCGCTCTTTTTGCACGCGAGGATTTGCCCACACCATCTTTCTAGACCTGGTCCAGCGCCGTTTCTTCTTTCCCGTGCCCCCTCTTTGTGCAGGGACCAAGATACAGGGGATGGCCTCCTAGTGCTGGCCTTGCTGGGGCCGTCTCCTCTGAATATGAGATGGGCTGAAGTTGGGCGGCCAAAGAACGAGCTAGCTGCGTCGCCGCTCTTGTCTGCCCGCCACGGCCCAACAACAGGGTTTGTGGCTGGCTGGGTCGATTTACCTCGAGACGCCAGTTCAAGCAAACGACCCGAATCAATGCGAGATACCGTCAAGCCGTCAAGGTGGTTGATGGGTGGTCCAGATGTTATCCGCTATCCACCGTTGGCATAATTGACGTTGACAGAGCACCATCTTCGCAGCTGCCGCACTGGCACACCTCGTGGCAGAAACATAGCACCATTCATGCAGGTATCATCGAGAGGCGGCCACGGCGCTGCTAGTCGCTGCAACCTGGTCGAACTGGAGGGGCTCCCAGTCCACGCCTATATCTCCGACTGCCGTCTGGTCGTTATTTTGGCCGGGAAAGAAACGGCATTCTTTGACGTCTGAGCTTGATTGCCGCTGCTCCTGCAATTTTTCATCGGCCATCCCAAGGGATCATGCGAGCAATAATCAGGCACATCATGGCCCCCGGCTTGGCAAGCAATAAAACCGAAAGCGAGCCCACCCAGCGACCACGCGGAACAACAAGGGACGCAAACCCCTGATCGACTTTGCTATCCCGATTAGCAGCTCTGCCAGCCAAGCAGCCAGTAAAAACATACCGAGACAACGTGGCGTGGGGTGGGGTCGAGACTGGGCAGCACAAGAAGGAAAACTCGAGACCAAACCGCTACTCGTCCAGCCTAATTAATACACGCTAATATTACTGGCGGTCCGTGGATCCAGACAGGCGGTATTGGTGCCAGGTAAAAGCGGCAGCCCTCCACAGGTCCTCCTAGCTGGAAAGCCTCAAAACGACGCGCACCAGTAAATTTAAAGGGCCGCTGGTTTGACTTCAACCGTGGCGCCGTGGCCGAGCGTCAGTGTGTAGCTTTCTGCACGGCCGACGCGACATTTCGACGGGACGAGTCAGGCAAACGAGCAAAGCGACGAGCAAAGCGCAAAAGTATCTGAAGAAGAGAGAATGGAGCCACATGCGCCCCCAGCCACCGGCAGCCAGACAGGCAAAAATTGCGGACGGAGTATTTAGTGGCGATTGATAAGGGGCTTGACCAACCGTTAGTTAGCAGTAACGACATCTTATTGGCACGCGAGACGGCGGTCAAAGGAAACCGCCTAGACGGCACAGAGCCCTTGCTCTGTGGCGCTCATTTCCCACGGAACTCGAGCACTTGACGGGCGTTGGTAAAAAAAAGACGAGTATCCCGAAACATTGCCGCTTTCATAATTTCTCAAAACAGGCCACCGGTCTTGTTTCCGACCGTCTGCTGTCCCGATCGTCAAGCAATCAAGGTACCGGTACCTAGCCAGACTCGGTGGAGATGTGAACCATCGGCGCGAAATTTAAATTAGTCCCAAGACCCAGGGCTAGCCTGCCCGATTTCGAGAGCAAATCTTGGAGCTGCCCAATGGCTGCGGTGCCTAGGGCGACTGACGGCAAAGCGAATGCTCCAACGTAACGCGACCGGCCACAGTCAGCTCACACCGGGCGAAGAGAGCGCAACTGGTGAAACAACGTCATCCAGAGCAACAACCGGCGCAGGAAACAGACGCACGTGGACGAGACGGAGATTGGGGGACCTCGGGGAGGTCAACCCTGGTGCCTGACTGAGACATGCAGCGGCGGCAATCGAGGGGCGCGGGGAGGGGGCATTCTGCCCAAACTTGGGATAAATGTTTCTCGCTTGCCGTCTGCAATTTGCCATGTGACGCGCATGTTTCGAAACCGCCAAGAGGGCAGGAGGAGAGAAGAAAGAGAGAAGAAAAAGAATCACCCGTTCCATAGCTTAGCCTTTCTAGCCCTACCCCGGCATTACCGCTGTCCCCCGCCCTGCTGCCGCTCCGTCGCCGTTTTTAGCCAGCTGGATGCTCTATTCTGTGCATGGCTGGCACGCCACAATGGGCAAGGAAGAGAAACGCCGTTTCGGCATCTCCACCACATATGATATGCCTCGCCATGCCTATCATCGTGGATAGGCGATTGATGACGGGGCGCCGGTTCGGATAGGAAAAAATACGTATTGAACAAGATGTCGCGCAAATGTGTCACATGAATGTGATCTGTGACCTCTTTCCACAGCCCTCTCGTCGCTGCATACTGCTGTCACTGTTCTAGTGAAATGATCTGATAAAGTACAAAATGTTTTCCCCAGTATTCTTTTAGTTTGATACATGTAGCCTATGTTATGCTCTTCAATATATACATGAGCAGAGTCTTGTCAACAGAGCCCTTCTAAAACCATGTCTCCGGCCCCAGAGGCGTCTGGCCCTTTTGAAAGACCTTTGTCGTCGCATTGTGCCATCCGTCCAGATTGGTGTACGACACCGTGTTCCCCCACCAGTCGGGAAAGTTGGCATTTCCAAGACCAAGCGCGAGCGCAATAACGACGCTGGCCAGGGCATTTCCGATATCAAGCGCACCCGACAACGTGTAGTTGTATTGCTGCCACCAGCCAAAGTAGCGGCGGCGCAAGTACCAGTTGAAGACGAGACCAATGGTGACAAATTGCCACAGATAGTAGAGCGTCGCGGGCGGGATCTGGCCAGCCGCGCTAAAGATGACCGGCGTCAGCATGTAGCGGAAGATGCTCTTGGGGTAGCGGCGCGTGATAAAGTACTGCATGACGGGCAGAGCAGCGCCGATAAGCCAGAACCAGTTCAACCATGAGAAGAGCTGGCCAGCGCCAAACATCTTGGCAGGGCCAATGACGCCCCAGATGACACTGGCATTGTAAAAGGTGCGCGCCGCCGGGCAGATGAGGCCCTGGGCTTGGTTCTCGGTGCAGATGCCCTTGATATTGCCGAGTAAAAAGTTGTACGTGGCAACCTGGACAAGCGACAGCCAGATGACAGCAAAAGCTTGAGCGGCAAACATGGAGCGAGGGGGAATTTTCATGTAGTGGCCAATCTTCATGTCGGAGATGTAGTTGAGACCGTAAAAGACAATCATGTAGCCCCAGCACTTGAACATCATCATGGCAATAGGCCGTCCCGGCAGCATAAAGCCGACTACCAGTTCAGTTATGACATTGAGGCCGGTTTGCTGGTTGGTGATGGCCTGGACGGTGCCGACAGGGATAAAGAAGACGGCGCCGATAGCGATGCAGATGATGAAAGACCACCACGGTAGGTGGGTGGGCCAGCACTGGGAAGCAATCATGCCGAAAGCAAAGCTCATACCAAAAATAGCGAAGAACCACCATTCAGGAGCCTCCTTGTACTTGCGCATTAGTTTCAAGTGGACGTCGGGTTCCTCGGAGCGCATATCGCGGCTGCGGCGCCAAATGTCAGGGCCATAAAAGAGGGCGACGTGGACCAGCGTCGACATGAGGGCAGCAAAGGACATGCCGTAGGACAGCGTAAAGGTGGGCGAAATCAGGATGGGCGAGTACTCCTTGTAGGCAGTCTCATTCATAGTAAACTCGGGTGTGAGAATACGAGTCGTGTTGTATGGCTTCGCAAAGTGGTCGTAGTTTGTGTTGGCGCTGATGGGAAGGTACCGATAAAACTCTGGACCGGCCCAAGAGAGACCAGAGGCGGCAATCGTCACTAAGAGCAACCCGATAGCCACGTTGGTGAGAGCAAAGGCGGGTGCCTGCAGGGGACTGCCGAGAAAGGCGCTGACGATACTCCAATCGAAAGAAATGGGGATCAGTCCGAGACCAGACTGGGCACCGAGGACCTGATTCACAACGACATTGTTTGGGGCAATCCAGCAAGCGAAGTTAAAGAATTGGAAGATCTGAGCAAAGACCTGTGGAACCCACTCCCAGACAAAGGTACTGCAGGAAACAATGAGGAAAAAGGCGTAGCGACCAATCTTCCAGCCATTGGTAGTATGGGGGTCTGCAGGCTGATGGTTGTGCAGGGCGTACATGACGGCGCAGGTGACAAGGGTCGCGGGCCACACCATCGAGGAAGGGTAGATGAGGAAGCGTCTAGCGATGCCAGCGATACCAAATCCCATGGCCTGTGTGGAGAGGACGAGCAGAATCTGGAAACCCCATCTAAAAACTAGTTAGAAGGCAGGCTCGCCAAAGGATTTGCGCAGTGCGCTTACTTGAAATGTTGGTCATAGAATACCTCCTGGGCAAGAAGGATATCGAAAGCGTAGCTGATGGCTGAGCCAGCGGCCGTCATCATGGTAATAATGGTATGCTCTTTGACGTTGAAGGGGCCTGGGTTGAGTTCGAAGTTGCGCCCAAAAACACGGAAGCTCTTCTCAGGCATGAACCGGGCCCAGCAGCAGCCAATACTAGGCAAATGTAAGTGTTTCTTCTTGAACAGCAGGCTACTCTTTCTGAGGATGTAGCAGAGATTACGTACGGATAAGCGACCAACTGGACGACGGTCGAGCTGATGGAGATGGGCGTACGGCGCAGTGCGAGCAGGACATTACAAGCCGAGACAATGGTGCAGAGAACAGCACCAATAACCCAGGCTCGGATTGTGTCGACGGGCATGTCTTCATCGACGGGGGGCACCTAAATGAGTTGTTAGCCTCATATTTGCGAAAGTCGCAAAAGACGCAAGTCTCTGGCGGGCAACACGTACGGCAGCGCGAACTTCAGGATAGGGCGAGTCATCCTGAATCAGCGTGTGGTCGAGATCGCGTAACTTTTCGGCATTGCCAGAATCAAGGGCCGAGTCAACGGCACGCAGCTTGTCTTCGCCGAGGAAAGGATCGTATTTGTGCTGTTTGCGAAAGGCCTGGAGCTCACCCTCGTGGTCGCCAGACTGATTCGTCTTTTGACGGGAGAGAATCTTCCTGAGCCCGTTCATTTTGTAGGGCTGAGCTTTGGCAAAAAGCTCTTGACTATATGGGCAGAAAGAGACGAGGTGAAGGAAAGTCACTGCCAAGAGGCGAGGGCAGCAGGGTCCTTTTAAACAACGAGGGCAATGGACCGGTCTGGGGCAACAGGGCTACCAATGCGATCACAGAAGAAGCAGAAATAAATCGGCCTACCCCAATGGGGTAGGAGGATAGGGATGTGGAGGAGGATACCGGCGAGCGGGCCGGCAGTCAAGGAGGCAGGAGGATTGGCAGCGCAGACATGGAGACTTGGGGAAACGGTGGTTTGCAGGCTCTGAAGACGAAGGCCATTGGGGACAGGCGCGAAGGCAGACTGGGGGCTTGGAGGCTTGGATGGCAGAGCGACTCGGCAACCAACTTGCCAAGCCATGATAAGACTGGAGATGGGTAGCATGGCCTGCCATTGCGCCGTTAGCGCGGCGCAAGTGTCGAAGAAGAGGGCGTGTAGTGTGCTTTGGGATGGCGGCAGGCCGTTTTCGGGGTGGAACTGATGAGCAACAGTTTCCACTCTATCCGAGAGGTGGAAATGTTGGTTGGTTGGTTGGGCGGCACCTTGGGAGTGGCGGCCAGGTCGGACTAGTCAGAGAAAGCGGTGTTGATGCGCCTGTTGCTCTCGGCCCATCCAGCTGAGGCGGCGAGGCAAAATGCGCGAGGAAGCCGAGACATGCATGGCAAGCAAGGTTGCACAAGTTCGCCTCTGCAAGGGTGGACCGGACTTGTTGACCGAACGAGACTAGAGCGGGCATTGTTTTGGGTGGCATCGCTCGGGATCCTTACTTCCTTGAGAGAGAATCAGAGTTTGGTTGGTCCGTCACGGCAGCGAATGGAGCGTGAGCGCGACAAAAGCACGCAGGGCAGGCAAGAGTCATGCAGGCACTGCAGGCTGGCAGGCTGGCAGGCTGCTCAGCTAGGCGTGGTCCACATTGCATGGCCACTTGATGGCGATGTGGAGTGAAGAGTAATAACTTGGTCGTTGGAGAAAGGAACCTTTGTCGAGTTCCCAGTTTTGCGTCGACAAAAGCGCAGTCTTGGTGGATATCGCGGTGGATGAAGGTTACTTTCTCTATGAGCGAGGCCCACTAGCAGAAGCCGGTGCGAGATGGCCGTGGTAGATGATTAGGTAGGTCAAGGAGTGACATCAAAGATGTCGAGCATGTCCGACGCTTCGTCTCTGTCTCTTCTTCACCTCACCCGGACGAGAGAGGGAAGCATTGCATATGTTTTGATGGTCAGCGATGGGCCGAACGGAGACTTGTCGTTTGCCAACGGCTGTCTCCTCCAGTGGCGTCCTCGTCGTAGTAAGCGGGCCTGCAAATAGGCTAGCACTAGGAAGAAAAGAGCCCGGTCAGCTTTGGCTGCAGCGTAGTCGACGCCACCTACAGAGTCTATCGGCAGGGGCGGCGCCTTTGCCCAGATGGGTGTAGTGTGGGTGGTGATGGTGATGGTGGTGGTGGTGATGATGATGATGATGATGATGATGTTTGCTTGGTGTCTGGTTTTTGGTTTACAATTGCGGGAAGAAATGGATTCGAGGGGCAGAGCAGAGGTCCGAATACCCAAGGTACCTAACTAGGAGCAGGCAGAACACGTTTGAGCAGTGCAGACAGCTGCTGTAACAATTCCGTTCAGCGATGGTTGCCCCATGTGCTCAGCGCCCTGTCCACCGCCGTCACCCACTGGGCCACTGTAGCCATCCGCTGCAACATGGCCTCGGGGCATTTTGTAGCGCCAGTGGAGGCTCCCAAGGCGGAAACCAGCGGAAATCGCAGTGGGCAATAAGCAAGCCACCAGCCCACCCTTAACAGGCCACTCTAAAACCAGCCACAGCAGGACCAAACGCCGCTAATTATCACCCAGGCTGCCTTATTCACCGACGCGGGCTTTTTCTCCGGCACTTCTCTGTGCTTCATCCGTTTGGCTGAGCCTGATTCTTGATTCGATCATTGTTACCTGATTGATGCCAGAGACTACCGCCACGAACCTTTGCCCATCAAGACCGGGGACTTTTGATACAAGGCCACCCCCATTCCTTGGCAAAGCTCCAACTTGGCGGCGGTGGCTGGCCTGGCCGTGTGCGCTCCGTGTCGCTGGGGGCAGCTACTCGGTATACCGCTGCCTGCCGAGAAATACCAAGCCGATTTCTCTCTTGGCGAATTCCTCTTTCCCGTCTTTAAATCCTGGTGGCAGATCGAGGCGTCGGCCACCGCGACCCATTGTCGCTTCGTTTCCTCTTGCTCACCACTAAACCCAAGAGATTGGCAACTCAACAGGCCGACATGCCTTTCAAAGGGTCGTCGCTCCTGGTTGCATTACCTAATGGGAACAAGGTACCAGTATGTTGATAATGCTGATAGTCACTAGGTCTATGGCCGGACACATTGGCACGTTCCCCAGCCTTGAACCCACCTTCATCGTGACAAATGAAAACTAGCCTCCACATTGCGCAATATACGGGGGACTTTTGTCCCGTTACCCAAGACCTTTTTTCTCAGGCGAGCCTCATTCCAGAAACCCATCATCTCATGTAAAACTGTCAGATGGTTCCGCCGCCCACAGTCGCCACTCCTAATCTTATCTCCCCCCACGGGGCCTCCAGGTTCTTCTCCAGCCACGGGCGTCTCCGTCGCTTCCACATGTGCATCACTTTGGGGTACTGTAGCCCGCGCCGTTTGTCTCTTCCCCTAAGTCAAGTGTGGGGTACATGAGCCTGACTGTTTTCCTCGTCACAACCGTATGTGGTCTAGAAGCGGACAAGGCGGATGACCCTTTGGATGTGCGAAGGCAGCACCCAGGTTATCATGCCCACTCTTTGAACATGTATAAAGATAAAAACAGCTCTCTACTGCGGAAGAACACTGTAGCGCGGTAGCATTCTGTACCGTGAAAGAGCCCAAATGCTTGTATTTTGGGTGTAGGTCACTGCGTAGGCTGAGTACCTCAAGTAACATCGTCTCATTCCTAAATGTTCTCTCACAGTACTTAAGTGTTGCCTTCGCACATCCAAAGGGGTGTAATTGAACGCATAGGAGGCACGCATTCATTTTATTCGAGTACATGCCAGTCGGTAACCCATTCAAACCTGCACCGCACTTCTTTGGACAATTTCGTCACGTCACGGGGCTCAACATTCACGATGGGCGTACGCCACCGACAAATTACAGTGTCAGAACTAGCACGTAGCCAATATGGCAAAAGTCCTTTGCAAAGCTCCATCAGACGGGGATTCAACGCAAGAGCTGGCCTGGACCGCAGTCGCGCTGCCAACATGCAACACTGATGCTAATGTGTGTCCCGACTTCTGCAGTGGCGTACAGGGTAAGGTCCTCTCCCAAGCAGGCATACCACACTTCCTCACGGACGACATGTCATATTCTGGTTTTTGGCTCGTAAATAAATAAGAAAGGGCTACGAAAAAATCTTTGTCACTGCTTATTGCTGTAAATGACGCTCTTGGTCCTTGAATGTGGTCATCTTGTTGCCGACAATCCCTGCTCATTCGGTGTGATCAACTGTTACAGCGGTGATCGTGGACAGAACCAGCTGCGTGCACTTTGCTTTCAATCCTTGAATTCTTCACTTTTCGCCGAGGTTCTCGAGCTTCAATAGTGAGCAAGGTATTCTTACCACTTTTTTCGTCTCACAAGATCGACTCCAATACGCAACACAAGGAAACCGCCCGCTTGCCGTCGACAAGCTTGGCAGCCTTGGCCACACACGGGCGCAACCTTGATAAACTCCTGAGGCAGCACCCGCAAAAGATGATAGCCACTGGCGAGGCTGGTGCGGATGGGGTCTTTTGACTTGATGTTGCCGCTGTCAGCGCACTGCCGTTGTAGGTCATTGCTTCTCTTCTTCAACAGTCCGAGATGGGATCTTCGCGTTCTCAGTCCTGTGGCGTGTTGTCGGATACCCATAGGCATTCATCGTACTGAAATTCAATGCATATCGCATATAATGAACTTTGAACCTAAACGCAGAGAGAGAGATGACCATGGAGCTTGCTAATCGCGTGTGATCGCGCGCCTGTGATGCATCACATGCAATACCTCCACTGTTTAGATAGCTGCCTCGACTGTAGCTTTATATAATTCACTGCAGAGCACATGCCAAGATGTTATTGTTACTTCGGAGGGTGCATAGCCCTAGCTCACGGGCGCCTCTTGAGAACCGCTATGGTGTTTTCCACGATACTTTCAAAATGGTTTCAGCCAGCGGCCCACGACCTAGCCAATGAGCGCCGTTCATTACTTATCTCGCTCTAATTTGGCCAGGCACCCTTTTCTACTGGATCAATAGAGGAATCAGCAAAAAGTTGCTTCGTGACAACCCGGTCCCCAGCGCCGATGGGTGGTCTGGGGCCGGATACCCGATTTGGAGCCTGCTGGCCAATCAGCGGGCCAGGAATGTAAGCCGTCCCGAAACTATCACGACTTGCACAACCCTGATGGACAATACGTCGTCGACCTTGATGAGCAGGACTCAGGATGCCTACAGCACTATGCTGCGTAGAGACAGTGCGTCTTGGCCTTGGGTCGGGCTGGTAATTGATTGTGTGCAAAATGTATTGTTGTGCGTGTTGCAAAATTCGTCGGTATTTATACCTTCTGGCAGCCCCTGCCCTGGTCTTTTTCACAAATTTCTTGCATCACAAGCAACACAGAATTGTCCCATTTCTCATACCGGTCTTTCAGTCGTAAAGAGGGTACAAGATGGTCAACAGATTCAAGATTGGCAAGAACAAAAAGGCCGCCAAGGTCCAAAAAACAAAGGTGCCTCCTAAGGCTCTTCCAGTGACTCTACTCTCTGGTTTCCTGGTAAGCTGAGCTTCATTCGATTCTTTCCAGAATCTGACAGTACTTTAAAGGGATCTGGTAAAACAACTCTCCTGCAACACATCCTCAGGAGCAACCACGGCCTTCGCATCGCCGTCGTGGTCAACGACATTGGCGCGTGAGTTTGCTGAAAGCACATGTTAGACACTCGTCAACTTCCACTAACACCAGTCTCAAACAGCATCAATGTCGACGCCTCACTCATAAAGCAAACTCACCGCCTCACAAAAACAAATGAAAAAGTTATTGCCCTGCAGAATGGCTGCATTTGCTGCACACTCCGTGGTGACCTGCTCGAGGAGCTCGTACGCCTCGCGCAGCTTCAGAGCTTTGACTACATCATCATCGAGAGCAGCGGCATCAGCGAGCCCGAGCAAGTTGCCGAGACATTTGACAACAGACTCGCCGAGCAGATGAGTCAGCTTGTGGACGAGGGCGGCGAAGGCCTCGACGATGATATGATGAAGGTACTCGAGCAGCTGTAAGTGACTGCCCTTTGAAAGCAAATCGGGGTGTTGTTGCTAAACATTGTGCAGAAAAGAAGCCGGAGGCTTGGAGAAGTTTGCCAAACTGGACACCACCGTCACGGTCATTGACACTTTTACCATGCTTCACGACTTTGACACGGCAGACCTCATCTCGGCCCGCCGTGACGATGTGACTCCGGAAGACGAGCGTACAGTCTCCGACCTAATGGTCGACCAAATTGAGTTTGCCGATATCATCATCTTGAACAAAATCGACATGGTATGTCTGTCCATGTCCAACTCTCCATACCGGAACATGGTTTCTAACAGCACTTAGGTTGCCAAGGACACAAGGGCCCGCATCGTGGATCTTGTGAAGAAGCTCAACCACCGCGCCAAGATAATCGAGGCCAACTACGGCAAGGTTGACGTTAAGCAACTTGTCAATACAGGCCTCTTCAAAATGGATGTTGCCCAGACTGGCTACGGCTGGCTGCAGGACCTGCACGCGATGACGGTCCGCGAGGTCAACGGCAAAAAGGTCGTCACCCCCAAGCCCGAGACGGAAGAGTACAACGTCCAGAGCTTCATCTACTCACGCCAGCGGCCATTTCACCCTCGCCGTCTCTTTGCACTTCTCTACGACAAGTTCATTCTGCAACTTGAGCAGCCCGAGGACGACGAAGACGAAGATGATGACGACGATGACGACGAAGATGAGGACGAGGAGATGGAGGACATCGCACAGGATGATGCCCAGAGCGTCGGCTCCTCCAACAACTCCGCCCAAGAAGGCTCTGCGTACTCTGCAAACAGCTCGAACTCGACCGCCCACACCGTCCCCTCTCCGCGTCCAACAGAAAAGAAGCTGCACTCCACCACCCAAGAGACAGCCGCCGCCGCCATCGGCAGCACGGCAGAAGACTCCATGGCCGTCGACCCACTCGACATGCCTCCCAATGAAGAGATTCTAGCCAACAAACGCGCACATCCGACCTTTTCGCGGCTTTTCCGCTCCAAGGGCGAGTTCCTGCTGGCGACGCGGCCGCACCGCGCAGGCGACTGGTCGCAGGCCGGCGCAATGCTCACCATGGCCGGCGGCCGCCCCTGGTTCTGCACGCTTCCCGCCGAGGAGTACACGACAGGCGACCCGGAGGTCGACGCGCTCGTCCAGCACGACATCAGCAAGGGCGGCGAGTGGGGAGATCGCCGTCAGGAGCTGGTCTTCATTGGCGAAGGGCTCGACCACAAGAGCATCGAACGCCTGCTGGACCAGTGCCTGCTCACGGACGGCGAGTTTGCCGACTGGGAGCGCGTGATGCGCGATCCGGCACATGGTGATGATCTGGACAAGCTGAAAGAGGCCCTGCAGGAGCTCTTTGACGATGGCTTCCCAGATTGGGCGGGGGAGCCGGGCGAGGAGGACGATGAGCATGCTGGGCACAACCACAACCATGCGCTGGGCATGAGCGGTGTGAGATCGATCAAGCAGGCTTTTGAGGAGGTTTCTTGAGCGACCTTGACTGTATGTTAATGTGCGACGAAATATGGAGGTAAGGAAATAATGACACTATTGCAGCCCACTTGGCCGCTCGCATAAGCGCAACTGTACCGAGCGTGAACAAACCCTAATGTCAAAAATTCCCATCTTGTCTGGGCTGACAAGTGCGAGCTGGTCCTCTAAGCATCTGAAAAGCGTATCAAGAATCATTGTTGCCTCGGGGTTGTCAATCCTGACTGGGGCAGATTTTGGGTATGGCCAGAAGACGGCCCATCGTGTCGAATGGTTGAATACACTCAAAACTTTGCCATACGCCAGCCGCAGTATCGTCTAGCTCAAGTAGGTTGAAGTTAATTGAAACTCCGAGACGTCTTCATTTTTACGCCCCTACTGATTAAAGGGCGTTGCGCGTTAGAGTATGACGTAGATTCTTACGCGTCCAGTTCCACAGCCAGCCTTGTTTGTTAGCTTAAACGCCTCGTAGGGCGTGGTTGGGACTTTACTCATCCTTCTCGGCAGTCAAAGGATTTACTCTTTGTAGAGGAAGGAATTACTGTGAATACCGCGACTGGGACGAGCCGAGTACTAACTTAGTGTTACTGTACCCAGGATGGTGGTAGATGTCCCGTTGGTACACGACTGCCACGACCAGCGCTAGTAGTCGAATGTGATGGTCACCCGTGACTCTGTTGTCGGATGCCACAACCCTGTTCATACATCAACAGTCCATCTCATCATCCACCAGAATAATAGCACAACAAACACCGCAATGTATTGCTCTACTAGGACGGCGCTGCTGGTGACCTTTCTCGCGTGTTGGGTCGCTCAATGCCGTGCTACGCCGCCTGCACTGGCGACCGAGGCCACAATCTACGGCCTTTCGGCGGACGGCCGCCTACCGTCCTATGTCAAACCGTACCATTATGGCCTCGAGATGGAGCCAATCTTCACCAACGCGACTTTTCGCGGTCGTGTACTGATTGACGTGCAGGTAGTCGAAAACACAAATGTGATTATGCTGCACAGCCAAGACTTGAACATCACATCGGCCTTGGTTCATACACACAAGGAAAGGTAAGCTTAAGACCACCCCCATCATAGTGACCCAGCCAACACTCGGCTCAGTCAGGCGCCATCTATCGTGGGCCATGATGAGTCCGAGACTCTCAGTCTCAAGGTCTCATCGCCGCTCAAGGCTGGGACGACTGCATCCATCGAATTGGCCTTTGTTGGTACGCTTCGCGACGATATATCCGGCTTCATCCGCTCATCATTTACTCGACCTGACGGTTCTACCGGTGCCGCTGCTACCACTCACATGGAGCCGACGTATGCTAGGAGGGCGTTTCCCTGCTTTGACGAACCAGCGCTCAAAGCAAGCTTCAACATTACCCTCATCGCCGACGCCAACCTGACCTGCTTGAGCAACATGCACATATCTGCTGTAGAAGACATTTCCACGGCCGGAACAAATAAGAAGGCAATCAAATTTCATCAAACTCCGGTAATGTCGACATATCTTGTCGCTTTTGCCGTCGGTGAGCTCTCGTACATCGAAAACAACGAGTCTCGTATTCCGATACGAATCTATGTGTCTCCAGAGAATGACGCCGAGCATGGCATATATGCGGCTCATATTTTAGCAAAAAGTCTCGCTTTCTATGAAGACTTGTTCGACGTTCCGTACCCCCTGCCCAAGTTGGACGTTTTTGCACCACCCGTCTTCATGGGGGCCATGGAGAACTGGGGTCTGATCATCGGAATTGCATCGGACCTCATGTACGACACTAAAAGGGACGGCATTCATAAGAAGCAGCGAGTCGCGGAAATGGTGATGCATGAATTGGCACATCAGTGGTTCGGTAATCTCGTCACACTCGATTGGTGGGACCAGACTTGGCTGAATGAGGGAGGGTGAGTAATGTCTACACCCCGACTACCCCTTCAAGACTTTCCATTCGTATTCATAACACTTCCTATGTGCTAATACTACACAGGGCGACTGCCATGACCATGGTGAGCTACACCATTTTCTATTGTGGTCATGACTAACATTGTACAGTATTGTAGAAGCCAGCTGGAGCCCCAGTGGAAAACCACTCCCTTCAACTCGATCTGGAGTCCAAATGGACCCTTCACAAAAGATGCATATCGAACCAGTCGTGCCGTTCAGGCTCCCGTATCAGATCCAGACGGCATCACTGACATGTTCGATCCAATCAGCTATGTTAAGGGAGGAACTGTCTTGAAGGCCGCTCAGGAGCATCTGACACCTGAGGTGTTTTTTGCGGGCATCTCAAAGTACTTGAAGACGTATGCTTACAGCAACACAAAGACGGAAGACTTGTGGGACGCGCTGAGCGATGTAAGCGGACAAGATGTGTCCGCTTTAATGGAACCGTGGATCAAGAGGCCCGGATACCCGTTTCTCAATGTTACAGAAAGCGGAGACGGCACTATTCACCTTGAACAACACCGATTCCTTCTCACGGGAGACGTGAAGCCTGAAGAAGACAAAACTATATGGCCAGTGGCGCTCAACATCAAGACCCGGCAGCAAGTCACAAGGTCGATTCTTCGAGACAGAAAATTGTCGATAGATCTTGAAGATGACGACTTCTATATACTCAACGCTAATTATACGGGCATGTTTCGAACTCGATACCCGGTTGAGAGGCTTGAGAAGCTAGGCCAATCCGCCCAAGCAGGACTGGTGAGTGATGACGAGCGAGCTGGCCTCATTTCAGACGCATGTGCCCTAGCGCAGGCCGGCTATCACAGAGTATCAACCTGTCTTGATGTGATCATGTCTTTTCAAAGAGAAGACTTGGTCCCGTGGCAAGCTATCCCGCTCAGTTTTGATAGCATACTGTCAACATGGAGCAATAATGACGCCATCTCGACCGCGCTGAAATCGACGTACAGCAGGCTGGCTGGCGACATTAGTCGCCGAATTGGCCGGGACTTTTCGTCTGGAGGTGATGGCGATCAGCAGCTGTTTATAATCAAAATGTTTATAGAGGCTGCCAGCGCTGGGGACCGAGATGCCGTTAAGCTGGCCAGCGACTTGTTTCGAAAGGTGGTCCACAACGGCGAGGACATTGAGCCGGATGTTCAACGCCAAGTCTTTGCCACAGCTCTTTACCATGGCGGAGAGAGAGAGGTAAACCTGGACATCCATGGCATAGCTTGATCTTTTCGAGAAAATACTAACGATGATTCAGTACGAGGCCATTTTGCGCTACGCAAGCACGACTCAGTCAGAACAGAAGCGCGGCGTTGCGCTGCGGGCCCTGCTAGATACCGAAGACACGCATCTCATCCAGCGCACGCTTGATGCCGTAATTGACGGGACGTTCAGCCCCGTCGATATGAACTCAATCCTGGCAGGGGTGGGCCATTCGAGAAACGCTCGTCTTGCAGTCTGGCCCTGGGCACAGGAGCATTGGACGCAGCTCAAAGGCTCGATGCCGAAGGGGCTTGGGTACGCTGTCGAGCTGCCGGTGGCAGCTACAAGGTACATGACGACCCGGAAAGAATTACAGGAGCTTGAGAATTTTATGCAAGAGCAAGATATTCGAGGCCTGGAGGGCGAGTTTGCGCTTAGCGTAGAGCGTCTTCGTGGAGTGGTGGCGTGGATAGAGCGAGACACCGAGGACCTGGAAAGGTGGCTAGGGCTCGATGAACAGCTAGAGCTGTAGTGGTTGGGCAGATAGTACTACAAGAACTTGCTGTCCGATCGTCGAGTCTTATATATTTTCCAGTCAAGAGCGCGTTTACTGAGCTTGTATATCTGTACAAGGGCAGCGCCGAGGTGAGGAGAGCCTGTTGGCAAAAGATGCATGAGCAGCTCTATTGTGAGAAGAAGAAGTAGAAAGAGAAAGAAAGAAAGAATGGAAAAGTTTTAGAAGCAAGAAAATAGAAGGGGTAGATGAAGGAGAAATCAAAAAGACAAAAAGATCAAAGCATGAGAAATATTACAAGTCACAGCTTCCACTTTTACTGTATGCTTTCATAAGGCCCCCAGCCCGCTGTTGCCGATGTATAGAGCGAGGAAACGAAAAAAAAAAACCGATAATTTGTGGTTGAATAGTCTATATGCTGCCCAAAGTGTACAAGAAGCCCCAACGCCATGCATAACAAAAAGTAAATACAAATCAGATCTGACGTTTCTCAGTCGCTTCTGGTTCCGTAATATGGACCTGAGGTGTCTCGCAGACGACAATAGCAGGAGGCGCAACAGCCGGCTCACTCACAGCGACTTGCGGAACGGCCGCCTCAATATCTTGCACAGGGGGTGTATCATCCTTCTTCTTGCGAAACAAGTCCCAAAACTTGCCGAAAGCACGCCCAGTCGCTCGGTACAGCACCGCCACGGGTCTACCCACAAAGCCCGCCACGACGGCGAACCACGCATCAGGGAAGAGACGCACGAGAACTCCCCACGGCAGGCACATGACTGCGATGACAATGGAAATGGCCCATTGTTCGGCGTCAATGCCGCCACTGGCGATGCCAAAGGCGCGGGAGCCGACAAAGATGATGGTGATCTGCAGGCCAACCATGAGCAGGCAGATGAAGATGAAGAAGTGGTTGCGGTGCAGGGCCTCGAGAACGTTGAACTTGTTGTCGAGACGGCGGTTGTTGAACATGTTGAAGATTTGCATCCACACAAATGTGTTGAAGATGATGGTGTCGAGCTCGACGATCTTGGTAGAGTCGGCCGAATCGTAGTTGAGGATCTTCGGGCCGGCAAAGTAGAGAACGAGTGTGACGACGAGCTGGAAGATGGCTTGACCGATGATCATTTTCCACATCTAAATATCTCCTTGTTAATGGATGTCTAACAAGGGGAAAAGGGTATCGAGAAAACTTACGTTGATGGTAATGAGCGGTGCCTTCTTTCCCTGAGGCTGTCGATCGAGAATCTTGTCCACGGGCGGATCCGTGGCCAGTGCCAGCGCGGCAAAAGTGTCCATGATGAGATTGACCCAGAGCAGCTGCACGGCCTTGAGGACAGGCTTCATCTCAGAACTGTAAAGCGCAGTAATAAAGGCCAGGAGAACAGCGGTGATGTTGACAGTGATTTGGAACTGGAGGAACTTTTGCACGGCGTCATTGACAGCACGGCCCCATTTCAACGCCGTGATGATGGAGGTAAAGTTGTCGTCCATGAGGACAATCGCAGATGCCTCCTTGGCGACCTCTGTGCCCGAGATGCCCATCGAGAAGCCGACATCTGCAGCCTTGAGCGCCGGCGCGTCGTTGGTGCCGTCGCCGGTCACCGCGACAGTCTCTCCCAGAGCCTTGAGCTTGGTCACAAGGATGCGCTTGTCTTCGGGTGACGAACGCGCCAGCACCTGCAGCTTCGGTAGCACCTCGTTCATCTCGCCCTCGGAGAGCTTGCGGAACTTGGGGCCCTCCATGACAATGCCGCCGTCCGTGTAGATGCCGCACTCGGTGGCAATGGCGCGGGCGGTGATGATGTTGTCGCCAGTGACCATACGGACTACGACGCCCGCGTGCTGGGCCTTCTTGACCGCTTCGGGGACGCCGGGCCGCACGGGATCTTGGATGCCAATCACGCCGATAAATACAAGGCCTTTGAGAAGTGATGCCAGCTGCACCACTCCTTCAACCACCTCGGCTTGCGCCGGCGGCCATTCTGGGTAGTCTCGGTACACGAGACCGATGGTGCGCAGCGACATGCTGGCGTACTGGTCGATGACGGCGCGGAGAGCTTTGGCACGCGGCCTGGCCAGGGGCTCGCAACGGAGGTCCTGCGGTTCCAGAACCTCGGAACAGCACTTGAGTAGGATCTCGGACGCGCCCTTGACAATCAGACGGTAGCCGGTGTCAGTCTTGATGACGGCGGCCATGCACTTTTTGCTCGAGTCAAAGGGCATCATCTGCACGACTTGCTCGTTGGCACGCGCCTCACGTAGTGACTGTAGGCCGAGGTGGTCCTTGGCTAGCTGCAAAAGAGCCGTCTCCGTCTTGGAGCCGATGAAGACAGCTTTGCCATCCTCTTCGCTCTCAAAGGCGGTGGAGTTGATGGCAACGGATTGAACAATCATGTTCTTGGCTGCTTGTGGTAGGGCAGAAGCCCACTGGCTGACTGTCTGCTCGTTGGATTTTTCGGAGTCGCTGGCTTTGGCAAATTTGGTCGAGCCAAATGTGCCCGCGACAACTGTCATTATGTTTGTTGTCTAAAAGATGGCTTGTCAGAATAGCAAACCCATAAGAAGAACTGTCTCCAAACTCACCAAAGTACCAGTCTTGTCTGAGCAAATTGTCGTGGCATTTCCCATGGTCTCGCACGCACGCAGCACGCGAACCAGGTTATTTTCCTTAAGCAGCCTCGTGGTGGCAAAGGCCAGGGCCAGTGTGACGGCCAAGGGCAGGCCTTCAGGAACGGCAACCACAATGATGGTGATGGCGACGATGAGGATGTCCATGAAAGCAGAGGCCTTGGTCGTGGCGTCGCGAGCGTCACCGGACAGGCCAGCGAGGAAGCGGATAAGAAGGATGACAAAGAGCAAGCCAGCGGCGGCAGCGCCGAGCTTGGCAATGGCCACGGCGAGCTTTTCAAGCTTCTTTTGCAGAGGTGTAGCTTCGGTCTCGGTGCGGACAGACATCATAATCTTGCCGAAGCTGCTGTTGACGCCGACTGATGTGCAGACAAACGTTCCCATGCCTACAGACTGTTAGTTGCGATGCTTCTGTTCAGAGGTGCGGAGCACTTACCCTCGAGGACCTTGGCGCCAGAGATGATGAAAGGATCAAGTTCCTTTTTCGTTTGCCCAGACTCAATGGCGCGAAAGACCTCGGCACCTGCAGTCTTTCTGAGCGCGTCCGACTCGCCAGTCGCGGAAGACTCGTCACACTTGACATCGTGACCTTCGATGAAGATGCCATCAACAGGAACCAGATCGCCGGGCTCCAGATGCAGGACATCACCAACAAGAATATCGTGAACATTGATCATGAAGGACTTTCCGGACCGGATAACCTTGATTTCTCTGTCATCCTTTTTCGCGTTGAGCTTAACAAAGGCCTTTTCCTTTTGCCAGTCATTGAGCGAGCCGACAACCGTGACAATGATGATGGCGACGCAGATGGCGACGCCTTCGACCCAGTCAACAGGTGCAGGTGCGCCGTCTGGATGATCAACACCAAGCGTTTCGTATAGACCGAGAGCCAGGGAGATGACCGCGGCGACGGTCAAAAGAATCAAGACCTTGTCATTGTACGCATTCCACATGAGCTTCCAGAGCGGAGTCGCCTTCTTGGCGGGCAGAACATTGCGCTTGTAAACGCGAACTCGGTCGCCAAAAGCTTCGGAAGTTGTAGATGACGACTTTTCGGGGCTCGATGAAGAAAAGTTCCCCGCCTTGGTCTTGCCAACTGCCTCGTGAAACGCAACTGGAGACGCAATGCCCGTTTCGTCCACGCTCAGGCCGGCCTTGACATCCGTGCAGAGGCCATGCGCGATGCCGTCCAGTCCTCCCAGGGCCTGAAAAGCGGAAAGCGACTTGGGGTTCAAGAGCTTGTTGAGCTGTCCGGGCGAAAAGGCAAAAGGATTGTCGGCCACCTCAAAGTCGGCCTCGCTGCCAGGGTCGGGACGAAGAGCAAGCTCCGGGTCTTCCAGCACACTCGACGCGCAACTTAGCGTGCTGGGCGTGAGGAAGGGGTTTGAAATGGTGGACGAGGCGATGGTGTCTGCATTGCTGAGGGATCGGTTGCGGGGAGCCACCTCGAGGGTGTCGGGCGACAGGGTGTTGCTCGCCATGGCGACGGTTACGGGGGCAGCTTGGTGTAGGTTTATGCCATAAAAAAGAAACTTGTGAGGAAGGAGATGATGATTTTGCAAGTATCGAGAAACGGTTATCAAGAAAGACTCGACGTATTGTAGTTCTGGCAACTTGTCTGATGAACCCGTCTGTAAAACATGCTGGCCCCCGGGCCAATATTAATGACTGGCGAAGGGAGGCTGAGCACAGCCGACTCGCGAGACACACGGGCGCGCGCGCCTGTCCAGCTGCCTGGCTAGAAGCGGTGCTGCGGTGCAAGCTAGAGAAAGCTTGGCCTCTCAGAGGCGAAACCCTTGGCGAGCCGAACCCGAAAGGGAAGGTCTGACAGTTGACGGGAGGGGCGAGAAACAAGGTTAATTTGCAAATCTACGATGTCTGTCCGTTGAACGCTTGTGCTCCATTCCGCTTTCTGTTAGTCTGATCTTGGCTCGCTGGCGGCGCCTCAGCTACACCCCCCCGCAGCGACTTGCCGCCTTGGGCACGGGGACGGAGCAGCTTGACAGTAGAGATATTTTCCAGCATAGCCACGATGTCGAGGGCAATTTAGATTACGTCAAAAGGGAAGATGATTACTTGGCAACAAAAGTGCTGGTGTTGTCCATCTCAGTGTGTCTTTTGTGTATCACCGAGTGATGATTTGGTGTTGCGGGACCTGGAGGGTACAACAAGCTGCCTCGACTGTAGAAACTACACAGCCTCTCGACAGAATAATCGGCATTAAGTCTTTGGACAAGTTGACTTACCTTCGCAAGGCCGATGACGAGAAAATCCAGGTAATGTCTGGTTCCAGAAAGATCTTGGTGGATTGTGGCTTGTAAGTGCTCAACAGCCACTACTGCATCTCAGTATAGATTACGGAGTTGTGCAAAGAGTAAGGATAATAACTAAGAAGGAAATCTACGACTAACCATCAGGGAAACCCCCTGTCTTCATAGAAATGAGTGTGAAGCTCGCATTTCAGTTTATAACATTCTTTGTGCTTATTTTTTCCTTTTTCTTTTGCAGCGTATTCTTGTTCTCAGCGTCTCGCCTTTATCTGTCTGCGAGGCTGCTGACACTGAGTCTGCATTACCCGCCCTGCTGCAGGCACAATCTCACAGCGTGTTAGTCGCATGTCTCGCTGTTTCAAAACACAACAAATTATGCCGGGAAAACCACCCGGAAGAGGGGAAACGAGGCAGTGCAAGACGGAGGGATCTTTCTGAGGTCATCAACGGCTTAGTCTTTGCGCATTATTGTCCAGGCAGCTTCCCTAACAAGGCAAGCTGAGCGCGGCGCCATTTCATGCACCCTCGCTCGGGGGACAATCTTAATCCAGCCTCACCATTCCACCACGATGATCCCTCCCCCGGTGGCGCCGTCTTTCTACAAAAATCTGGATTTAAGGTTGAGGGAGCGTTGGGGCCCACAGCCTCATCTACTTGTCATCAGGACGCCGGGCTGCAGTCTGGCCAACCAGCTGGCTCGTCAACTAGCTAGCGCTGCTAGAGAGTGCCACCATCGTGGCGGAGCAGAGCAAAAGGACCAGCCGACAAAGGGAAAGGGCAAGCCACCACATGCTCTTTCGAAACTGGCCAGAACTTCACCGTCAGGATTGAGGCTGGGTGGTGAGGTTTTTTTCTCTTTTGGCGCCGGTGTCTTGGCAAAGAAATCTTTCATGGCCAAGGCCGTCTAGAAGGCTGGCTTTATATGAGCCACCTGTTTATCCAGAGTTGGCGGCCTCTCGCAACAGTGTTCTTCAGCGCTAGCGTGGGCTGCCTCCCGGCAGTCGAGACAGGATTCTGCCAGTCTGAAGTTACGGGCCTCACAGCGGAACCTGTTTTCTCCTTGTCGTCAGTAGTATTTGCAGGTCCAGCTATATGCGTATCAATTCTAGACTAGTCGAGGGCTTTTGCACTCTTCTTACAGAAAAGCTAGGCAACATGGCGCACTTTTACCAGCTGCCATACCAGCAGAGGGCCTCCGTCCAACGGGTAGACACACAAAGAGACTAAAAAGGCAAATGTGACATACAAATGGAACAAGGATGTCGAGATAGGTTGGGACATATGCATGCCTGTAAGCAGCTCAACACGAAATAACGTGGTAGGAGGCGGCGACGACGATGGTGAGACACAACGCGGCATAGTTTCGCTAGCAATGGGATTGATATCTGAACAGAAACCATACTCATCGGCATGGCTGACGTTGGCCACCGCCATTCTTTCACACCCGCCCCCTATCATGAAGTCGGCCATTCTCAATCTTGAAAGAAAAAACAAGTGAGGCCGCAGTGGGGGTTTGCCGGATCTGGTAGGCGAGCACACCAAGAGGGTAGATGCAGCCCTTGCAGGCGGGCACACTCGACAATCAGAACATAAGCGACCATGGCGGAACGCAGTGCGCTGTCCAACATAAAGACGAACATGATGAGATTGAAAGTCTCGCCACGGAGTCAGGGCAGCACCATCAACGCAGTGTGAATATGGTCAGGATCGAGAAATCGTGGCACATTTTCTCTTCCGTTGCCCAATATGAGAGGCTCGCAGAAAAAGACGCATAAGTGTACTGAGACTCAGAAAGGATCTATTATATTCTTTTGAGGAGGAAAGGGGCCGTCCAACGGACCAGATTAGAAACCGAGCATTGAGGCAGTGCAAGGGGCGAATCGCTTTGCACAGGGCGCAAGACGTCTTGAGAAGAAGCACCACAGATAGATTGCAGCACAACGCAACCACTAGTTAAATAACCAACCACTAACCCACCTCCCGCCTAGTAACCACTCGTGCCTGAAGTAGTAGCCGCCGCTTTGGCTGCCGAAACTAGGACACTAGACACTTAGAGAGACCTCAGGCAGGTCCGCTCTTGAAAAGTACCCACGAGAAACCGTGCCAGTAAAATAAATAGCTTTGAGGAGCAGAAATCTGCTGTCAGAAGCATATGGGCTTTATGACTAACAGCTTAGCTTCAGACTGGATCTCTAGCATAGGCTTGTCGCTATCTTTATGGAAATTTCCACCGGCCGCAACAAACTGAGGAAGAAGACAATGACGATGAATAGATAGACATTCTGGTCACCTATGCCAACATGATTCAGAGTCCTCAACTATAACCATGGTGCGCCATCTTATCCGAGCGCAACAGTAACCAATACTCGAGTTTAGTCAGCGCAAGTCGCGGGTTTATGATTTTGGCCTTTAGCCCCACTGGATCTAGGTCTTGGATTTATGATTGCTGCCAAATCATGACCAATTTCTACAGCCGCTGCATCACGACCCATTAGCACGAGCGCGGCTGCATCAGCATGCTATATACTAATTATTCATCCTATGTCAGAGGGCGACCATCGTACCCTGATTCACTAATCTTCCCGATTTCTAAGCAAATATTTCAGCGTTTTCTCCAAGCTGTCGATGTGACAGTAATAATCACAAATCATCACATCGAGTAACGCGATACTGTTATGGTATAAATGTGACAATTGTCCCCTCTGCCAGTAGCTGGATATGTTTACGACCCACGAATAATTTCTTCTGGCGCTTCCTATAAACATCTTCAGAAATTCTAAAAATGACGGAGCTCAAATCCAAGTTGAAGCAATTCTTCAATAAGCCAGCTGCAAACCACGCCGTATCTGAGAAGACCAGCTTCAGCAACACCATTCCTGCCAGCAAAATCACCTCGGAGCAATGGCTCGCTGCTGCAAAGCAACGCCGCAGTGTTTATGGGCTCACAAACACCTCGAAGATTTCCGATGGGCGCATTCAGAAAGTCATCGAGGATGTCCTATCCTTCACTCCCTCGTCATACAACACGCAACCTCTACGCATCGTCCTGGTCACTGGCGCCAAGCAGGCCCAGTTATGGGACATTGTCGCCACGGCTGCTGAGCCTATTCTCAAAGCTGCTGGAGAGGAAGTCTGGAACAAGATGAATGGCATGTTCCAGATGTTCAAGAACACCTACGGGTCCGTCGTCTTTTTCGACGACACGGACGTCATAACCGAGTCGGGCAAGACTCATGCCTCTGCCGCGCACATGTTTGAAGAGTTTTCGCACCATGCCAGTGGAATGGCCCAGATTCTGGTCTGGACAGCTCTGGAGATTGAGGGTCTAGGCGCGAATTTGCAGCACATGAACGCCATTCCGCCTGTCGAGGCGGCCATCAAGACGTTTCTCGGTGTTCCCGAGAGCTACAAGCTCCGTGCCCACCTCAACTTTGGTGATGAGGCTCAGGATCATCCGACTGCCCCAGCCAAGCTATCGACAAGCAAGACGTTGAAGATTATCAACTAGAATTTATGCTTGTTCCTTTGTATTGCTTAGCAGGTAGCCCACATAATTATTTCGCAATATAGACTATATTTTTTGATATCATGTCCTGAAATCGACACCGTTTTGAAACATTTTGATTTTTCTGCCCGGTTCAGAAACTGAGGAAGCTCGAACATCAAAACTTGAGTTCTGTTAGGCAGACCAGCACTCATAAAGCAAGTCTAAATGATGTCAACAACTTGTGTGTATTCTTAAAACTTGAAAATACTTCTGCGTGGATGCAACATGAATAGAAGAAGACTATAGGGTAGGCCACAAGTCATGGCTGAGGATTGGGGACCTCATGCACACAAATACCTTGAAAGGCTCTGGCCAAGAAGCTCTTGGGTATCAGAAATCAAACATCAACTAAAAATACTCAACAGACCAGCAGATAATATGCTCAAATGAGCGGGGAGTGTGTAAGAAAAATCCACAGCCCGTCGGCTTGCATCGACATTTCGGTTCTATGAATGTGATGAGCATCAGAGACCCAGCCGAGTATTTTGTCTTGAGACGTCTCGACCTCCCGCCTAAACACAAATGACAGAATGTAATCATTTCCTCATTCCTAGCGGGCGGCTTTTTACAACGACGCAACAGCTTCGCTACCCCTCTCGGGCGACCAAGTGGAGCATGTAGACAGCGTCACCCAGAAGGCGCCGGCCGAAATCGCAACGTCTCTCGACGAACAATAACGACTTCCATATCCGCGGCAGCAATCATACAGACTCTATAGGCCGACTCGCCGCCAAGATGGAGCATCCTTTCGAGCGCCTAGTTAGATTTGAGTCCGACGATGGCACTACACTGTATGGAGACGTTACGGATGCCTCGGCCGTGTTGAGCCTGGTTGGCGCAACGGTCGATGTACTGGACGGTAATCTCGAAAATGGCTTTTCCAAGGCTGGGCGAAAAGCTACAATAAGAAAGGTACATATCGGAACACGTGGAGTGCATCACGTCGTGAGTCTAATCTGGCTGCATAGATCCTGTCTCCGCTGCCTGCCGTCCACTATTTCATCTGCATCGGCCTCAACTACAAGAAACATGCCGAAGAAGCAAACGTAAGTGCTGATGTGAGATATTCAATTGGTCAATACCTGATCCATGGCAGCTCGCCATTGCCGAAAACCCCGTCATGTTTGCCAAGCCGCCGTCTGCTCTCGCAGGGCCTGACGAGGCGATTCCGATCCATCCCGTCGCCCAGTCGCAGCTGGACTACGAAGGCGAGCTCGGCGTCATCATCGGCCGCGACGCCAAAGACGTGTCCGAGCAGGACGCGCTGGACTACGTCCTCGGCTACTGCAACTCCAACGACGTGTCGGCGCGCAACTTTCAGATGCCGGCGAGCGTCTCGGGCGGCCAGTTTTCCTTTTGCAAGTCCTTTGACGGCTTCGCGCCGATAGGACCCATCATCGCCTCGCCCAAGGTCGTGGCCGATCCCCAGGCGCTGGCGCTGCTGACCCAGGTAAACGGCGAGCAGAGGCAGGCCTCCACGACGGCGGACATGATCTGGTCCGTCAGACAGCTCATTGCGTTTGCCTCGCAGGGCACGACGCTGAAAAGGGGCACGCTCATCATGACGGGTACCCCGTCGGGTGTTGGACTGTTCATGGAGCCCAAAAAGTTTCTCAAGGACCGCGACGTGGTCGAGGTCAGCTTTGATGGGCTAGGCACGCTACGAAATACCATGCAATTCCAAAGCAGGTAGATGCTGCTTCGAAATATCAGTTTGCGAAATTGCTGTATAAGACGATTGAGACCATGTTCACGAGTCAGCCGCATCTCAAGGCACTTCATCGCCCTGCGCCCCTATTTTCCTTGTACATCTACGGAGTACTAGAGTACAGAACAGTTACTTTCAAACAATATACAGTTATTTCCAAAAAAAAAAATGCACAGTTGCTCTCAAACGATATAATTAGTACCAGCTCGAAGAAAGCATCGCACAATATTTTGAAGCTGCTTTACGCTTCAGGAAGCTGGCATATTCGACATGAGAGGCCCTTCACAAACCTTGCACAATGTCAAAGAGACAAAGGCTCATCTCCCAATCTCCGCACTCGGCAAACTCCATGCAACTTTACGAGAGTTGAACATTTTGCATTATTTGCAGCGTTTTGATTGGCGGAACCAAGTGCGGCTGGCACGATCGTTCAGGGGCCGAGGTGTCCGCGGCGGGCGCGAGATGTTGATCCGATGGTCGCTTCCGATTCCCTCTTCACACGTGGCAGTTCTCATTCCCCGTGTTGGATTGCTGTGTGAGCGTGACTTGAACGGTGAATTGCTCGTTCAAAAAGTAGCCAGTCGTCTGCAAGATGACCCTTGCGCCGCTTGAAATATGCTTCCCTATGGCAGCAAGCTACTCATCTAGTCTGCTCAAGATCAAAACTTTATTCCTCTAGTGCACATTCGAGAAACAACGGCAGTTCTACCCCGGTGCTCATCCTCCTGAAGAGAGGGGGCCAGGGCATCCAAGACGGATAGATGGCTTGGAGCTTGCAAGGCACAAGGCCAGCAACTTTGCGCTATTCGCGGAAGCTAGCCAGGCACCCCTGCGCACGCATGCAGCCCGCAAATGTCCGTCGGCAGGTCTACTGGGTCACAGTGCTTGCAGGTTGCGGGATGGGCACTTGCAAATTCCCGAACTGCATGCTGGTGGCCGGCCAATGAAGTCCATGGCCTGATCGCGAGACGCACGGTCGCAATCTTTCCTCTCTTCTCCGCCGTTGGGGATTTGCACCGCCGACTTTGATTTCGAGAAGCGCGTGCCTCGATGGGCATGGAGAAGATGCAGAAGATGTGGTATATAAATCGTGCTAGGACTATCCTATTTTACGAGTCTTCTGGCACGACCAGGCTTGCACGCCAACAAGTGTAGCCGACAGGCAGCCAGGCTACGCAGTAATAGGCCACGTGCTTGTATACTCTCATCAGATCAAGTCAAGTCGACACCGCGCGAGTGAGATGTGACTAGAACACCACCGGGCCTCGCTTACTAGGAGAGTGTTTTGCCGAGAGGATGTGGTGGCTTGGACTGGCATTATTGAGTCGCCAGCTGTTGGACCTGCTCGAACTGGGTTGGTGTGCGTCGCACATCGACTCTGAATCGCGTAGGATGCGGTCATCCAAGACATCAACCTTGATGTTCCAATTTTCGGCTGAATGGTGCACATCCAAGGCATCTCGCCGGGGAACCTTTGGCTGACGAGCCGGGGCCCAAGTCCGTGCGCAAACGAGGTCGCGGCCCAAGGTTCTGGGCTCGCTATTTTCCTACAGCTATACGCGTGTACCCAGCGCAGGTACATACTCAGTATGGACGAGCGCAATTAGGCAACCGATGACGGACGGATGAGGCTCGAGACTCTCATTGCCAGACATTCTGTTCAAAGAGCTGAGTAAATGTTGTCAGCTGGAAAGGCAACTTGCCCATTACCACAGGAGGTAAAAGTCGTTCCAGCAATCTTCCCAGCCCGTCTTCTTCGTCGGCCAGAACGTTTGCAGTCGCTCAATCGTGTGCGCCGCAATGCCATAGGCCAGCACATCGGAATCGATCCGAACCAGGATGTCGAGAATAAGGTTCCGGCTCGCATCTGGGCCATCGGCGACCGCGACACCTGCGACGGCCGAAGGCCAAGTCATGACGGCCACGCACTTGGGCGACTTTAGCGTCTTTTGCATCAGCATAATCATCTCGGCAGTGGTTGTAATCTTGTCAGGCCAACTGGGGGCGCTGACGTCGGCGTGCTCCAGCCCCAGCGCCAGTATGCCGTATAAGCTGACCGCGAGCTGGAATATCTTGGCGACCAGAACCACTTCCGGGGTGTCTGGTATCTTGAAGTCGGCCGTGTCCTTCCAGGTTTCGGGGTTGAAAGAGTTGATGCGCTTAAAGATGGCGTTGGCCTCTGGCAAGATGGCACCAATCTTGCACGTCGAGGCTACAAGTCTCAGCCGGTTGATGGCCGCAATCTCGGCGAACATGGCCTTGGGGCAGGGAAACGGAACGAAGCACGTCTCCCCGAAAAGGTTGACAAGCTCGTTGTCGTTAAATTCGTATATCTTGCGCGGTTGCTTGTCGACTCTGCACACGCTATTGCCGACAACTGCGTTTCTGTGAATGCGCGAGTCAGCTCATCCATACAGTTCGGTCTGGTCCAGGCACTTACACCGTCATGGATCGGAGCATGTCGACAAAGACGGGGTTATCCTTTGGTATATTTTTCGGGATGCCAAACATGATTAGTAGTGCAAAGTACCCATCAAAGTGGGCGCGCCAGCCTTCCAAGCATAAAATGTGCTATTGAAAAAAAGTTAGCTTCATCGTCAACCAAGTGCAGCTGGATGCGGTAGCAGATCAACGTGCCTCGGCCTCCATCAAATCGCATATTCTCTCAAACAATCGCTTCTTCAGCAAATATTCTAGAAAATTCCCCTCTACGTGCGTCAGATCGTAGTTGACTTGCCGCAGGTGCTTCTGAATCAATTCGTAAAACTTGTACCACAGGTCTCTCGTCCCATGTAGCGTGCTAGGGCTGAGCGCAGTACGTTGACAGCACGACACCCACACAATTCGATCTGCAATGACGCGCGCAAGAAACGAGTCTGAATTGACGGAGCCGGGATAGGCTGCCAGCGGTACACAAACTGCAGGGCGAAGGGCCATGACATCCATTTCGGTGCTATGTGGTATCGCATATAGACCGACTTTATACATGCGAAACCGAAAAGAGCCTGTTGTTAGCAGAGATGTGGTAAAAGACGCGTGCGTTGCAACCTACGATATTCGAATGCCTCTACAACGTCCCATCCTTCTGGCGGAATCTCCCAGCCTCGGTGGTTCGTCGGCCGCACGCTCTTGGGCGCAGTCTCTCGTAGACGCGGGATCACGACCGCCATCGTCTTGATAATCTCAGTCGCCTGCGCCGAGTCCTGATAGTACGGGCCGCCGCAGTACCGTCGCGTGGCCACGCAGTTGCTACATATGGGCTTCGCCTCGTCGCATCGGACCTTGCGACGGCGGCAGGTCACGCAGCCCGTCTTGGCTCGCGGCGCCCATCGCTTGACTCGCTTGCTGTCCTCGACGGCACCGACGGGCGGCGTCCCGCCCGGGTTGCGGCTGTTTGATTTTGCCATCTGGCGCAGGGGGGGTGGTTTGCGCCGGCCGAGTGCAGTTTGAGTGGGCGGGGAAATGATGAGCCCAGCAGTGTGTGTGACAAAGAGTCACCAAAAAGTACACCATATAGATTGGTTACACGTGCTTCTAGTTAGTGTAGCTGCCCAGCGCGAAACCCTTGTCCCGCAGTAGCTCGCTCACAGCCTGCCCAGTGACCGCATAGGCTATAATCTTTTGGTGGGCAAGGCTGCAACTCGATAGCCTGTCACTGTGTCCCTGTCCACCTGTCAAGTGTCAGCATGACAGGAGGCTAAAATTTTAGTCTGGGCCAAGGACCCTCCTTTCTATCCCCCGAAAATTGGTCGATCAACAATGGTGGGCGAGCGTCAAGTTTCGCCGAAAAGGGCACAACTGTTGAAAGCGAGCAACGTGGGCTCGTTCCGGTGTGACAGCTAACAACGGGGAAACGGTTGAGACGGGTCCTAGCTTGCCGATTAAAGCCAATTCATGCGTGCAACTAAAACCACTGGTGCTATCCGCACCACTAGGCCAACTACCATTAGAGCACAGCAACAGGGGTCCGTCCGCAACTAACGGTACGAGAACTGCCATTGACGGGGAAGCCCGTTCCTGGGCCCCATCGAATCTTGCTCTATTAGTAGAACAATTCCAAGTGGTGCCCTGGTCCCTGTACATTTTTGCGGTGGCCCGAGCCATCGCAAAACGACTCTCACGGTGGTTTATTACAGGCTATTTCCTAGACACACAGCTGGGCCCTCTCGTACAACGACTTTGTCATGTCTTCGGCGACTTCAGTAGAGCTCGCTATAGATCAAAGTTCGGACATGGTCTTCTAGTCCGGTAACGGGAGCATTCCCGGGTCTCCGCGATCCACACAGTGATCATGGGTGACAGTGACTCCGCGGACCTGGGTCAGGTCCCCTCAGTGTCAGGAACGGAGAGTGCTGCACAGATTCCTTTTGCCCTTGCCGGGCTTTCCGTATACAGGTCTGCATTATTGATTCACGTATATTGCCGACTGGACATTTGGCATCTGTTTTGGGGCTGTTTCTTTTGGCGTCTGAGCATCATGGAGGCCATGCCACACAGTTGCTAGCAGTACGGAGTAAAGATCCAGATGAGCACAATTCACTTGCGACGAGCCATGTACAAAAAGTCTGTCTCTCGGCTAGTAGCTCAACGCAGAGGCCAGGCTAGTGTAGTAGTCGCTTGCGAGGAAGCTGGGGCACGGCCAACATCGTGTGTGGTAACCCCTGCCGCCTCGCCCTTGGCATGTCCCCTGTCGTGTGCCGAAGGAATTACCTAGCAAGGAGAAATGCGGCCACAGGCAGATAGAACTGCATACTCGTGTGTCGTTTATGATTTCGGGGCCCCATCGTGCCCATCTTCTGGGATGGTGGGTGACGCAAATCAATGTCCAATTAATCGGCGCCCCTGCAACTAAGTGATGCTTGGAGTTGAGACTGGGTATTCCTACCAGTTGATCACCCACACTTTTCGGTGCCTGGCATCCAGATCGGACCATTCTACTTGGAAGTGTATGGGTCCATTTCATCCGTGCACACCTTTAAATACGCAAGGTTTGCTCTCATTGTTACAAGTACCAGCACGCGTGTTCTCGCGTCAATACAGATACAATGGCTGCGGTGGCAATCGCCAGTGGCCCAAGTTTTACCATTGTCTCTGCGGCGCCAGCCTGGCTGCCATCTCCGACTCTGGACGGTCGCGCAGAACACATGGGAAAGCAGCTACCGCATTGCGCAGTAAGTAGATGCGGGAAAGTTTAAGCTAGTTCAAGTCACTGACCGGAGAAGGTCCCATGCCTAGAACAACACTGTGCCTCGTTCAACGACGGGTGTCTTTGCGCAACAGAGACGAAGCACACAATTGACCGCTGCGTCTTTGCCGCATGCACTTTGCCAGAGGCTATCTGTAAGATTTTATGCGATTTTTCGCGTATTCATGGCTAATCTGGTCTTGTAGTCGCGAGAATTCTCACTGAGGCGGCATGCGACACCCCTGTCCGCAAACGCACAGGAGAGCTCACAACTCTGCTCATTGCCTTGACGCCAATCACGGTGTTAGTGGCGTCCTTGAGATTAACTTATAAGCAATTTTTCAGTGGTCGAAGACGTCTCAACACCGAAGAAGGGATGTTGTTCCCTGCCATGGCAGTCGGTATTGCCGGCGTTCCTCTTGAGATATTCGGCATCATCGACCACGGCGCCGGAATGGATGTCTGGGGCTTGGATCGACACACTCTGGTTGCCTTTCAGCAGTACTTTTACGCTCAGCAAATTGTCTACGTCGTTCTGATGTTGCTTTTAAAGTTGACCATTGTCTTCTTCTACCTGAATGTCTTCTTCGGGCGTGGCGTACGAGCCATGCTATGGGGAGCCGTCATTTTTCACGTCGCCACTGCTGTCACTTTTGCATCCGTCATCATCTTTCAATGCCAGCCGGTCAACTACCACTGGGGCAAGTTTAACCACATTCATGATGATTCGGTAGTTGGACACTGTGCGGATGGCAATGCGGCCGGTTGGGCAAACAGCGCCATCAGCGTCGCGTCGGACCTTTTCTTGTTGGCAATTCCTTTGAGCCAGCTGCACGGGATGAAGCTTCATTGGAAGAAGAAGCTCGGAGCTGCGGTAATGTTTATAGCGGGTACCAGGTACGCTGCACGATTTACAACTCTAAGCCCCAATTCCTCTGCTTATGGTTGGTGCCGCTAGCTTTACAGTTGTATCTTGCCTCCGCCTCGCGTCTGTCCGCAACTATGCCTCGACGTCGAATCCTACCTGGGATCAGTGGGACATCCTATGGTGGTCCACGGTTGAGATAAACGTCGGTTTTCTCTGCACTTGTCTACCGACAATGCGACTCATTCTCATCCGACTGGCGCCGCAAGTATTTGGGTCCGAATCACCCAACCCTTCGTACGTTACAAATGGCAGAGACTTTGACTCGATGGGTGAGGAGAATATGTTGGTCAGTCGTCAACTAAACAATTTTCTGCTTAGGATTTCTTTGAATCGCGTGTCTTCTTTGGGCACAGAGCTTTCATATCTTTTCGAGAAAGAGCGAGCGACACTCCCGAAACGACCCACCATTCCTGAGGCGGCGCCTCTAGAGCCGGGTGTCAAGATTCCAGAACCTGTTCTATACAACCTTTTCAACCCATCTGGTACAAACGGGGCCTTTTCTGCCACTCAAGGTCTGGATGGGTGGCATGATGCGGAGGGGCTGCTGCAGACGACCAAGAAGTCCGATAACTGGAGGAGCAGGGTGTTGTGGGCCTCGATGTAATAAATGTAAGAATTACGGCCGGAATGAATGAAGTTTTTTGCACTACGCTCAAATGAACAAATCACAACGGATATAGACGATGACGGGAAAGCTCTGTACCCACCAGCATCAAGGAGTACAAGGAGTACAGACGACATAGGTTAAAGCCTCTCGTGGGAAGCGCAAGTGTGCACATTGTAAGGCAGATACATGATAATGCAATAATCGAGAGTAATCTAATAGTGACTACCTTTAAAATCGACGAGTTGTATGCAATTCGGAGACTGCTGATCATTGGATAGAAAATGGCCGCTGAAGGACGCCATAAGCCATGAGCCAGACATCGTAAACACGTCGCACCTGTCAATGCGCCATCGTGGAGCGTCGCAGCCTCGCCTGTGTCAGCTCCCGCCGGGAACTGGCAATCACATCATCCTCCAGGACGGGTACTTCGTCGAGCGGGTCGAGCTGATCAATTTTGGACACCAAGTCCGCCGGCGGCTCTGCCTTGAAGACGGCGGGAATATCGCCGTGGGGGAAGAATCCTGAGAATTGCCAGCTGAGCCACGACGACTTCTTTGTTCTCCTTGGCCTGTTTGCAGATTTCCAGCTACGTCGTTCTAGCAGCGAGATGACGATGAGCACAGGAGCATTCAGCGCACGAATGAGAAACACATTGATGGTGTGAAACGTCCGCCCGCTGACAAACAGCTTGAGAGGCAGCAGCAGGATCATGGCGGCAATGTTAAAAGGCGGGGGGTAGGCAAATATGGAGTCGCTCTTGACGCTTTCAAAGGTCAGAACTGTGCGTCGGAAGCGAATCTCGGCGCCTTCATTCGCAATGATTCGCGAAAAGGTATTCGTCAGGATCGCTACCAGAATCGTCAGGAAGAGCGTGTTGCCAAGGAATGCAAACCCAATCATCAACGCAGGGCCAAAGACAATGTGGAACTGCGTCGATTCGCCAATGCCTGTTCCATCGAGACCAAACCATATCCAGAGCAGCCACTTGCATACAGTTGCCCAGCTTGGCGTGTCGCCCGTCTCAATCTGCTCCGCTGTGATGAGCCACATGAGTGCCAAGAGAAAGCCGGTAAAGCACCAGAATGCGAGAAACGTCAAGACTGTGAAATCCTTCATCATTGCGTGCAGTGAGATGAAGACAATGTTGTTGGGCATAATGTTGAACGCCACGCGAGTGAGCAAAATCGGCGCAGCAAGGCAGAGAATGTGCAGACCATAGCCATCTGCAATCTTGTCAATGCAAATGTCGTATATTCGTGTCAGGAAATACGCGACATAGATTGCAACGAAGCTGATGTCGAGAAAGGACCACAGGCTCTGCGCGTGCACTTCCCAGCCGTGCTCTAGAATGGCGGCAAACTCCTGCAGCACCCACCCAGCTGTGTAGATGGAGAACATGATCTCCCACCAACTATTTCTGGTATGACGATCGAGCATGGTGAGAATATACAAGACGAGGAGCAAGATGATTTGGGCAAATTCAATGACTGTGCGCACACGCGGCACAATCAGCCGGTAGTGGTTGAGAAGACGCGAATGTCGGGGGTTGTAGATGGAGATTGGCAGATGCTTGTAGTGATCCGGCAAGACATCGACAAACGAGAGCGGCGTGTAGGTCACCTGCCCTTTGTGGATAGCATCGACGAGACGCTGGCACGCCGCCGTGCCAATTAGCGACTTGCTCTCCGAGATGATGGCCAGCTCCAGCGCGGTAAATTGGCGCTCGTGGCCGGGACGCTCCTGGATCGGCCACTGAACGTGCCGCCATTCGGCCTCGACGTCGCGCGGCGCGCCCTGGAAGGGATCGTAGCCCTCCACCAGGACGTGGGCGAGGAGCAGCAGGCCCGTGTCGTCGGGGTTGTCCTCGTGGTAGCGGCGCAGGATCTTGCTCGCGACGAGCTCGCACAGGGTGGCACGAGCAGCGTTAACACTCTGGTTTCGAAGCCCGGCTTGCTCTCGCAGAAAATGGACGCGATTCGCGAGCAGGCAGTACACTAGACGACCAGGTCAGCTTCAGCGTAGAACGCCGCGCCCAAGTGTGGTCGGGCAAGGTCGGTACCTATAGAGTTGTCCCTGCTATCATACAGCCGATCGACAAGCGGACGAACAATGAGGGCGTTGAGGTTAGGCTGGCGAAAGTGCTCCATGGTATAAGGGTCATCTGATGCGTAGTTAGTCGTCCGCGTCTAGCTGCGACCAAGATATGGCTCAATGTACCTATACTTGCGAGTACCAAACGACGCACTCTGCAGAACTCGATATTGAGCATGGGACATTGTGATGGATGAAATATTTGTTTACCTGTGAATATTTACATATACTGATGTGCTGCGATCAGGGGCTTGTGCTGCATAGTCGCGCAGGCATGCGTCGGCCTCAGCATCCCCGTCAGGATCGGGCTCATCGCCTAGGTCGAGGCGTTCTTCTCCGGAATCCATTCTGTCGGTTTCTGCTGCAGGCTTTGGGCTCACAAAGCAGCATAACGACGATGCGCTCAATCGATCTGGTGGTTGATGATATGCTAATGCCCGATTATCCCTCTTTTCTTCGAGCTAGTTGGTCAATGGCAGGCGGAGGCCGCGGAGGCGGTGGAGACGGACAATCTTAGCTTCGTGACACTTGCGACGCCACTAATCGAAAGGGCTCTGCGACATTACAAGCGGCGTCCCAGAAAGTGACGTGATTCGGCAAAGGCTGGAGGAACAACGACTATGCCGGTATAGCGAAGCGGGCTCATCAGATCACACATATTATCCTGGGCCATGGAATCAGCAGCAGCATATTCTCGCTCCTTTCCATCATCCGAATTTCGGGAGCTAAAGCGGGAGCCGTTGCCGAACTAACAAATGCCCACTCTTCAGATACATGGCTTCGTGGCTGGGAGGTGTTGCTAACAGCCGTTATTTTTTTAGGTCGCACCTGTGCTGTCCGAAATCTCCAGAGCCATTATCTGAATGGCTCGTTTGCACGGAGTCTGTCATCGCCATTTGAGGATTGCCGAGGGAGTTGACAGACCTGCATCTTTTTAACTTAAGAGCTGATGGGCCCCTACACAGTACTGCCGCAGAAACCATCATCTATTTGTCGGTTGGAACTGTACAGAGCTTTAAGCACAAGAACTGTTGAGATCTCGTGGCTTTTACATTCAATCAAATCTCTGCAGGGTAGTTTACAGGCGTGGCTCGACTGTGCGGGTATTTGGCCTTCTGTCCACATTCCAGTGACACCATCTCTCTTCGACGTTTCGCACGCCGCGCGGACTACTCCTCATCAGACACAGGCATCAAAAAGTCAGTTTCCAGATAATGGGAAAAGAAACATGCCTGCCGCTCTTGTTATTGTGTGCGCTGGGTCGGCTCGTCCACAGCCAGCTAGTCATCCCCAGTGGCTTACCCAGCACATCATCCAACTTTCGGCTACGATCGCACTCGACCACAGAAAACACGACTCTGGCAACGCAAATCGACAACTGGGTGCTGGCTACCTCTGGCCAAAGCGACTGCAACCAAGTCGGCACTCTCGTCAGCGACGACATTGCCAGCCAGACATTTTTCGTCAATGTTGAGTCTGGAGTCATCCTGTCTGCGTACGATGGAAAGCAGAGGATACTGACGCTCGAGGAAGATGAAGACGGAATCAAAGCGCTAAAGCTCGAGTGCGGACAGGAAGCCCTTTCACAGCTGGGCATCAGCTTCCGCGGCTCAGCGCCCGTGCTGTCTCTGAAGCGCGATGTCGATTCGCAATTCTATGCCTGCAGAGGCGAGAACGGAACTGTTGGCGTTTTCTACAGGGAAACACACAATGAGTCGCTTCATTCGGGGTGCACTGATATCGAGCTGTTGCTTGAGTGCACGTCTGGGACAGACCACGGAGCGGCGGAGCTTGCTGCCTGCTGCGCGAGGGTAAACCATGGCCAATGCTTGCCAGACTAAAAGACCTCTAGACACGCATGTCACAATAGTCGACAACAAGTATCATGGGAGAACTAGACAGATTAGGGATATATCATGAATTTTGAAGATAACCTCGTCTTGGAAGTTGAGTCACCTAGCTAGCTTCCCCTCGCTCTGCCCTCCCAGCACGAACTGCTCTTGGTTAGTTACAAACTCGTGACGCAAGTGAAAGCGATATGCTATATTGCGACGCCGACTACCTGGTCCGGGATATATCCACCTCTGTGACATGCTGTAGACGGTCTTTCCTCATTTGCTGCCGAGGTTGGACTGGTAGGTAGTTTGAGTGTTGGCTCGGACTCGGATCGTTGACAGGTCGCTCGATGTTGATGAGTCAGAGACAACCACATGCTTTGTCTGGCGCCTTCAACCGGTGGAGGGCTTGGCGTTTCGCCTGTGTGTGATAAAACGAAGGTATATTGAAAAATACAATCTGTGATGTTAGTGTCAGTTTCTGATCAAAGTGTTCTTGGTCACATAATTGCTCACCTGCTATAACAACTAGCCCATTTCCTTCACACTTGTGTCCTTTTGGCCTTGTGACGAGGCCCAAGCCGGACTTCGCGGGTTCCCCATTGGCGTTGTGTGCTCGTAACCTGGTGACCAACTTAAGATCCAATGAGATCAGCAACATTCATGGGCATCTCATCAATCTGTGTCGAGTAGTACACTGTCACTCGTGTTAGCATGAGGTACATCCGCGGCCACCGCGACTACTTACACTCGATATCACGAAGAATGCGGACATCATCCGTGGTAACAAAATTGATGGCGACACCCTTGCGACCGAAACGACCACTACGACCGATGCGATGGATGTAGTTCTCACGGTTGCTGGGCAAATCGTAGTTGATGACCAAGCTCACTTGCTGGACATCAATGCCACGAGCCCAGACATCGGTAGAAATCAGAACACGGCTGTTGCCCTGGCGGAAGTCCTGCATAATGCTATCACGCTCTTTCTGGGGCATTTCACCGTGCATGCTGCTAACAGTGAAGTTGGCCTCGCGCATCTTGTCCGTCAGCCAGTCAACTTTGCGACGAGTGTTGCAGAAGATGACGGCCTGTGTAATGGTGAGGGTATCGTAGAGATCGCACAGGGTATCGAACTTCCAGTCCTCCTTTTCTACAGCAATAAAGTACTGCTTCAAGCCTTCCAGAGTCAGCTCATCACGCTTGACCAGGATTCGAACAGGGTCGGTCATGAACTTGGTGGTCATATCCAGCACGTCGTAAGGCAGAGTAGCACTGACAACCACGACCTGAGTTGCGGGAGGGAGATGGCGATATACGTCATAAATTTGCTCTCTGAAGCCCTTGTTAAGGAGTTCATCAGCCTCATCGAGCACCAGCATCTTGATGTGACGCGTGCGCAGGTGGCGTCTGCGAATCATATCGGCGACTCGGCCAGGGGTGCCAGACACAATGTGCTGGCCGTAGTCGAGCTTGCGAATATCCTCCCCAACGTTGGTGCCGCCAATACAGGCATGGCACTGGACGTTCATGTAGTCACCCAAAGCCATGACGACGGACTGGATCTGGGTCGCAAGTTCTCTCGTGGGCGACAGAACAAGAGCCTGCGACTCGCGAACGGCGGTGTCGATAACCTGTAGCATACTGATGGAGAAAGTGGCAGTTTTACCAGTGCCGGACTGGGCCTGGGCGATAGTGTCGCGTCCCTTGCAGACTTGAACGATGGCTCGCGATTGAACGGCGGAGGGTGATTCGTAACCGTAGGCATAGATGCCGCGAAGCAGATTTTCTAGAGATTTCGGTGAGTAGTGGCTTTACGAACATGTCACCATGGCACGTACCCTTCAGCGACATGGACTCGAAAGTGGGATGGACGGTGACCTCCTTGGAGGTCGAAAACTCCATCTTCTCATCCGCATTGCGGTCAATTCCACCGTCGGCCATGATTGCGATTATTGGGAATTGAAGCTCTGTTTGTGATGAAATGGATTGGCAGCTGTCGCATGATCAGCGGAAGGTGATGGCGCGCTGCCTACTTTTTTTTGCGGGTCGGAAATACTTCGGCGGGCCAGCTTCGTCGCCAACTTTGTCGCAAACCTGCGACGGCCTGGTGCTCTTTCATCAGATCACTTAATCCCGGCAAGTGCAAAGACTCCAACCTGTCGCGATCATAATTGGAGTCGGTGCTTCCGAAGCTGGAGCAACTCTCTCGTGTCGCCACAATGTTTGTTCTGGAGGAGCAGCGGTACATCCAAGAGGATCTCGAGCGCCTCGAGCAAGCCATCGCTGATCGCGTACGCGACGAACCAAAGCACGTAAGTATGAATGCACAAGACCCCGTCATCGCAGAAGCTTATCACAGTCTTCCTAGATTCGCGATCGATTGAACCGAGACCATGAAGTTGCGCAGCTCCTTGAGCAGATCCAATCACAATCGAAAGCCTTGTTAGGCATCTACAAGGACGAGAATGGCAGCCGAGCAAAGGAAATCCAGCAAATTGGTAGCGGCGATCCTTTCGAACAATTCTACAAACAAGTCGAGGATATACGATCGCATCATGCCCGGTACCCAAACGAACAGGCAGAAAACTCGGAGCAGCGATATAGGTCTCGACGACCCGACGACATTGACATGCCCTCTATCGTCGACACTATTTTCAGTGGTGAAGAGGCTTACGGTCGCTTCTTCGACCTGAACTCGATATACGACGCGTACCTCAATCTGCCCAATGTCAAGCGAGCCAACTATCTACAATATCTCGAGATCTTTGACCACTTTACGCCTGGCCAAGGAGGATTGAAGCGGGCCGACAAAATGACTGACCAGTACTTTAGCTACGTCGGTGGCCTGGCAGATTACCTGGAAGGCTTCATGCGCCGAACGCGACCTCTGGAGGACATTGACAAGACCCTGTCCTCTTTTGACGAGGATTTTGAAGCTCAGTGGGAAAAGGACGAGGTGGAAGGGTGGCAAAACAATACCCCAGCGAACGGCAGTGCCGACAACCTCAGTACTCCTGAGGCCGTATGGTGCGCTGACTGTGAAAGAGAATTCAAAAACCAAAACGTGTATCAAAACCATTTGAATGGCCGAAAGCACGTCAAGGCTGCAGAGCAAAGGAAGGCGAGGCAAAATGAGTCTGGCGGCGACTCTGCTGGCGGAAGCGCAGTGTCGGCTTTGAGACTCAAGGAGCGCGCTATTGCGCAGCGCGAACACCGCGTGAAGCGTCTCGCTAGTGCTATGACTACCGAACGTAGCGACACGAGGGTCAACGTGGAGCGCAAGCAGGGTATGACGGAGCGTGAGCGCCAGCAAGAACTAGAGAATCTCTTCAACTCTACCGAGCACCAGCGCCAACATGCTGGCGACGGCGAAGATGACGAGGACGAGGATGAGGACAAGATTTACAATCCTTTGAAGCTGCCGCCCGGCTGGGACGGCAAGCCTATCCCCTACTGGCTGTATCGTCTGCACGGCCTGGGCGTCGAGCTGACGTGCGAGATTTGCGGCAACTATGTGTACATGGGACGGCGCGCATTCGACAAGCACTTTAACGAGGCACGCCACATTTACGGCCTCAAGTGTCTCGGCATCACCAACACGACCCTGTTTAGAGACATTACTGGCATTGACGAGGCGCTGAGGTTGTGGGAGAAGATTCAAAAGACGGAGAAAAAGGCAAAGGTCGATGAAGGGAGTGTCGTGCAGATGGAAGACGGCGAGGGCAACGTCATGCCCGAGAAGGTCTATTATGATTTGCAGAAGCAGGGCCTGCTGTAGCATTTTTGTGTAGAAAATAGTGGTCTGGTAAGGAGTCATATTGGCGCAAGGAAAAATACACATGATTTGGTTTTTCTTAGTACAATACGTCCCGTGTATGTCGTCTGGAAATTCTACGCGAAATAAAATATCTGTATTCAGCGCGACGATTGGCCTTGAATTACAGTAAAACGCTAAATTACTTGTACTTTGGTTGCCTGGACTGGTCGCGTAAAGTGGTGATCCCCACTGCTGGCACGCGCTTCTTGCCCACGATAGACCTTATCCTCATACACATCACTGCGCAAATGACTCGACACTAACGATGGCGAGCTTGCACAAGCCACTCCCGGCACTGTACACAGTATACGTCCTGCGCTCGACGGTCCGCCATGCCTCGCTCTACATTGGCTCGACGCCGAACCCGCCGCGACGGCTCAAGCAGCACAACGGCGAGACCAAGGGCGGCGCGGCGCGCACCTCGCGCGACAAGCTGCGGCCGTGGGAAATGGTCGCCCTCGTCTCCGGCTTCCCGAGCTCCATCGCCGCGCTTAAGTTTGAGTGGGCGCTGGCCAACCCGCACCTGTCGCTGCACATACCCGACGACGCGCGCCTGGCGGTGTCGACGCAGACCAAGCGCAACGGGCGCCCGCGCCGCCCGCCGCTCAGCATGCGCTCCGTCGTCTCCAACATCCACCTGCTGACCGGCGTCGCCAGCTTTGCGCGCTGGCCGCTGACGCTGCACTTCTTCGCCGCCGAGGCGCACAAGGCGTGGACGGCGTGGGTCAGGACGGCCGAGAGCCCCGCGCGCGAGGGCCTGCGCGTGCTGACCGACTTTGTGGACGACACGACGGGGATACTGGGCGCGCACGACGAGCAGGCGGGCATCCACGCCCTGCCGCTAGACTATGCGCCCGTCAAGGAGTACGTGCAAAAGGCGCAGGACGTGGTGGCGTTTGAGAAGGAGGGCCGCTGCGTGCACTGCGACGAGGACATGGTGTCGGGAGAGGGGCTGCATGCCATGTGTCCGAATGACGACTGTGTGGCCATGGGCCATCTGGACTGCTGGAGTAAGCATGCGCTCGCGACCGAGGGAGACGCCGAGGCCATGATTCCCCGGACATGCTCGTGTCCGTCGTGCGGTGGCCATTTGCGCTGGAGCGACATGATAACGGAGCTGACACTGAGGGTGCGTGGACAAAGCGAGGTCGAAAAACTGCTCAAGGTCAGGAAACGAGGAAAAAAGGCGGCCTGAAACCACTTCTTTTACTGCATGAGATTACGACACTGTACGTTAGATGATGCCACTTGAATGGCACGGCATACTGTAGAACGACCTATATTCCCACGAATAACATCATGATTCCTTTGCTGAAGCAATGCTGGTCTCAAAACACCCTAGTCGCTGCGATTGGCAAGAACTTTTCGAGGTCATGAGGACAAGGCGCGAGAAAGGTACAAGGGAGCTGAATGTCCCGGGACAAGGCCGTTACTCGGCGCATCCAACACTTGAAAGCCAGCATCAAACATCCTGAAAAAGGATTGTACACGAATGAGCCTTTGATGGCGTATTCTCGTCTTTTCCTGGAATATGTATATATAAAAACGTGCCCGCCAATTTCATCGCAGCTTACCACCATCTGCATCTTAGATACCACCACTTTCATCTTGGATTAACACCAGCTCCATCTGACACTCTCCAAATATTTTCCGAATGGACAACAACCATGACAGTCCTAAAGGCAGGACCGCGGAAGAAATAAAGCGCAAGTATTTCGGGGATATCGACGAGGTCCTCCAGTACAAAAGAGGCTCGCCAATCCACCTACAGTACATGACTTACAAGGAAGCTGACGAGGTCGTTGAGACGGCCATTGCGGCCTACAAGGCAGCTGCGCGCGCGGGTACAATGTCTTAGAGAGACAAGTCTACGAGCACGCCGGCCCAGCACGAGCCTCTCGCGGCCCTCGCGGACGCGGTAGCGACCTCGTTGGCGCGCAGCGTCGAGCTGCGCAAACAGTTCAACAACGAGCACAGGGACCTACTATGGTTGAAACGGCAGGAGACCGGGCACGATCGCTTCCAAGAAGAAAGCCAAAACGAGCTGGAGTCATATCGGGCTCTGGCCCGCTATCACAAGGCTGCCACGCGAGGCATGTCGGTCTATAGACCGATACCTCCTCCCCGATGCACAACTGGGGCTTGCAGGAGGACGAAAATGAATCTAGACGAGTAAATCATTGTATTGGCTTTTGTTTCCGCTTGTTTTAATTTTTGTAGGTTTATATCTGGGAGTGCTATGCATATCCAGCTTGAGAGCTGGATATTGTTCTTCAGCATGTGTATTGGTGATCGGGCAAGTAGGCTCCAAGATCAAGACGTGGAGGTTTTAGCGTCCCTGGTTGGTCTACAATTCTGCGCACAAATATCTCGACGGCTCGTACTGCCCATGTAGTCACCTTTTCAGCAGCGACCGAGTGCACGACCGTCGGCAGGCAGGCCACGTCCTTGTCATGCAGTGCAACCATGCCCCTCGTCACTTAGCTGATGTATCTTTGCCTTCGTTTCAGTGTGAATGGAATGTCAGAAAATTATCATCTTGGCTCTGCAATGGGCCAGCTGCGCGCCATTCGTAGACTCCCGCTGTTGGGTAGACGATTGCTTGGAACAGAATCCGGCGGAGAGTGGCTGGCTAGTCTCACTCAGTAAGGAATTAAGAAATCGTCACAGACTTTCGTGACAAAGAGACCAAAGCAGTCTTTTTTTTTCGTGTTATAATTTGACATCTCCAACTCGCCTCTTCCGTCGTTTGGCAAGAATTCATTTGTTGTGAAATCGCTCAAGTCTCTGTTAGCTTCTGACTCTGCGTATTCAGACGGCCGCCCTTTAGGAGTGAGGCCAAAGGGGACAGTGACGCCGCGATTGTAGACATGAGACGGACATGAAAGATGACTGGGTTTTTTTCGTAGGAGTATTCAAGTTCTCAGCAGGCGCCAAGTGACGAGCTTCATTTTCGTGATACGTGGCCGGGAATTCGACTTCTTCCATCTTTCGCTTGGATATTTTGTTGCGAAGCTGGGGCTGTCAAGCCCAATCCCACCTCCGTCTTGAAATAAGAGAAGCATGTAGGCGACAGGTAAGGACGCCGCTAAAAGTAATAGAAGTAGTAGCTTGCGTTTCTTTCACTGTTTCTTTTTTCCTTCTTTACTTGCTTAATTCCTGGTTTCTCTTATTTTTTCTTATGTTCTCTTGATTTCGTTATTCTCAAATTTTCTTTCTACTTCTTTCTTCTTCTATTTTGATAGTAACCACCAGCCGTCTTTCCTCACTCCTCGCGTGAGAAACTAGCGGGCATAACGTGACCATAAAAGAAACGCAGGCCCTGGGGATGGCCAACGGCTGGAGGCTCGACGATCCTCTAACTCAGGACCTGTCCCATACAATTGCAACAAAATATAACTGGGCATATTTCCAATCAGCTATACCTTCTTGCAGATGTGGAAATCCTGACCATCTCGTGCAAGTTCTTGTCTCCGTTTTACAGCGGCATTTGACGCCATCAGCAGCTTTACTTGCGTGAGAAATTTCCCAGTCGCACTAGTATCTTGCCATTCGTGTCAGTTTACTCATACACTGCAGCTCGCACTGCTGTGATGTCCAGAACTCTCTCCTTCAGCCAGCATCACGAAGGGTAGGCAGTATTCTCCCACCCAGATCTCTCTCGAAAACAAACGTCACATGGGTCTCGGGACCATGCTCGCCTCCATCGTGGCTGCAGTCGGCGCTGCACTGGTGGCGGCAATGGCGGAGAGGGGGCGAGATGGACAAGCAAAACTCGGCGATTCGCTTCACGACGGATGAGAACGACTCGGCATGCGAGGCTGCGCTTCAGCACTTCAAGGACTTGCAGACTGTCGTGGTGAACATTCCAGTCAAGTCTCGAGGGGAAGCGGTAAGTGACCCGTGCTGCGGAAACGGGGACGGTCCGCTTGCCGAGGCCGCGCGGCGTCAAGATCTCGTCCGATGAGGCGAAAAGAGTCATCGATGCTGCCCAGTCCAGACCTTGCCATGCCCAAAAGCCCATTGTGACCTGCATATCGAACTCACACGCTGGAAGCCTGCGACCAGCGCGCGGTCTTCACAGCTGAGACTTTGATATTGCTTTTTGGCATATTGACGCTCTATAAAGAGACTAGATTCTTTGGGCTCTTAACCAAAAGTTCCGTCAGAGTGTGGAAGTGTGGCGTCACACCGCAGCCTTATAAATAGCGTGATGGCCATAAAGTGCTCAGCGGCCAACATAAATTTCCCAGTTACTACTTTGCTTGCGCCACTTGCACCTTTCTTTTTTTGAACCGGAAAAAAAGATAAGTTGAAATATTTCTCCTTCTCAAATCATCCTAGTCCATCATGAAATTCTCTCGCGCTCTCATTTTATCCTGCCTCGCGCTGACATCACGCGGATCCCTATCCAAGCACGAGCAGCCCAACCCGGACTACCCCGGCACGCGCGACGTTTTCTGGAAGACGCGCTGGGAGGATGCCGTGCCGATGTTTATCGCGGTGCCAGACGACTTTAGCCTCGAGCAGGTTGAGTGCGCCGAGATTGCCGGTCGGCTTGCGTCCTTTTCCAACGGCGAGATTTGGATGACTCTCGGCGGCAAGCGTGTGCTCCGGTTCGCACGCGATGTCTTCAACGAGACTAGGGCGCTAGAAAAGGGCCATGAGCTGTCGGCATATCCGTTGGTCGCATCGAGCGAGGAGTTGGACGCACTGTTGGCAGAAGTGCAGCCGTTGGAGGAACTGCGTGCTGCATTGGCTGAGCGCAACGAATTATGGGCTGGTAGCGATCGGATGCAGGCAAAAAGAATTCTAATGTTTGGATGTACCGCTTGCCACTGCCCTAGGCTGTTCGATGAAAAGGGTGTTTGCTAAATATGTTTTCATAATCTAGGCATCATTTGACCTTGGTTCGCTCAGTATTTCCCTCTCGCTCAGTAGATGACTACTCCTCCGTCGCCTCCGGGCTCTCAGCCTCAAGCATGCCACCGCGTTGATTTGCCCAGAGCGAGTAGTACCGACCCTGAAGTCGCAGTAGCTCCTGATGTGTGCCACTCTCGACAATCTGGCCGGCGTCCAGCACAAGAATCTGGTTCGCGCGCACGACAGTTGACAGTCGATGCGCGACGACAAACGTTGTGCGCTTCTCAGTCACTCTTCCGAGCCCCAGTTGGATCGACGCCTCAGTGTTGGTGTCCACTGCGCTCGTGGCCTCGTCGAGAATGAGAATGGGCGGATCTTTGAGAAAGACACGCGCGATCGCAATGCGCTGTAGCTCGCCACCCGACAGTCGGGTGCCAGACTCGCCGACCTTGGTCGCGTAGCCGTCGGGAAAGGACAGAATATGCTCGTGAATGGCAGCAGCGCGACAGGCATCGTGGACTTGCTCATCGGTAGCCGAAAGGCGCGCGTACCGGAGATTCTCCATGATGGTGGCGTTGAACAACAGCGGATCTTGGGGCACTAGGCCGATGACGTCGCGCAGAGAGCCCTGCGTTACGGAGCGAACATCAGTACCATCGATAGTTATACGGCCACCTGTAATATCGTAGTAGCGCATCAGAAGCTTTGTGATGGTCGACTTGCCCGCACCGGTAGCACCGACGAGGGCAATCGTCTCTCCCGGTGCGGCAGTGATGTTGATGTCGTGGAGGGCTTCCTTGCGGGCGTCGTAGGCAAATTCAACATGCTCAAACTTGACGGCGCCTTTGACGGGACCCAGGGGCTTCGCATCCGGGTCGTCTGTAATCTTGGGCTTCGTGTTGAGAAGCGCGAGTAGTCGCTCCGCGTCGATAAGGTCTTTCATGAGGTAGCGGTATTCCTGCGACAGGAACTTCAGCGGCCAAAGGAGCATATCCCAGTACTGAACGAGAAAAACAAAGTCGCCTGGCGAAGCACGACCGGCATAGATCTCCCGTGCCAGGATGAGTGAGAGGCAGAGGAACGTAGTTGGCATGATGACGCCAAGAATGGCCTCGATGTAAGCATCGCGAACGCCCCAGTTGAACTTGGCGTGATTATTTGCAGTGACGGCGTCACCATAGCGGCGTTGCTCGTGGGAAAACATGTTAAAGGCCGACACGGTCCGCCAGCCCTGCACGGCTTGGTGCATAGCGCGGGCCTGGTGACGCTCGGCTTTGGTGACGCGACGGCGATTGTCAATGTTCCAGCTCGAAGTGACAATTTCGGTGCTGAGGAAAAGAACTGCCGCGGTGACCATGGTGACGGCAACAGCAGCATTGAACTTGGCGTAGAGAACGATAAAGGCGGTGCCAGTGTCTAGGACGGTGGGCATCATCTCGAGGATGGCCGTGTCGAGGATGTTGGTCAGGGCCTCGCCTTGCTCGACGGCCTTCATGACCTCGGCCGAGTCTTGACTGTCGTGAAAATTCATCTCAAGGCTCATCACATGGCTAAAAGCCGCATTTGACAGCTTCTTGTACGAATACTGCTGCACTGGGATCTTGGTCAACTTCTCCACGCAAAAGATGCCAGAATCGCCGTTGAGCAGGGTTAGCAGGTAGTAAACGAGCAGAGCCTTGACGGGAAGCTCGCCTGCGACAAGCTCGTCTGCTAGCTTGCCCAATTGCTGTGGAACGGCAATAGTAAGAGCTCTCCCCACAAATACGTTGAGTATGCAGACGACTAGGCACGCCTGCACCTTGACATCATTGCGGGGAATGAGGCTCGGCAAGAATACCTTGAAGTTGCGAAGGTACTCGATCCAGCTTCCGCTTTTACGAAGTCGACTAGCTGCAGAGTCAAAGTCATCCTCGGAGTCCTCACTAGCGATTGATGCGGTATCGCTGTCTTTGTCTCTCTGGTTGGCCATCGGGGAGTCAGCCCCCAAAGTGTGCGAGTCGAAGGAACTGTGCGTCGAAGCGCCATCTGCGAGCAGCGGCTGTGCTTCGTCATCGATATCGCGGCTATGCTTCGACGTTTTGCGCATTCTGGTTGCACTATCCACGAGGAGTATTAGAGCCACGATGAAACGCACGGCGTGAAGTATTTTGAGGCGATCCGTGCTTCTCCCTGAGACAGCCTCAATTACTGATGACGTGCCACCGAGCACGACGGTGAATAGTGACAAGAAAAACAAATCGACGATAAGAAGCCTCCTCCTCAGGCATGCCAAAGTCCAGGCCACGAAGAAATAGACGAGGCTGAGCATGTGCTCTGTAAACGCGGGAGCTGTCGGGGCATGCTTGCTCAACAGCACCGCCTCAGCGGCGAACGTCGCTAATAAGATGCCAACTGCGGCCAAACGCGCAGCGTTTCTCGACAATGTATTCAAAGAGGCATTTTCTTGCGCGTAGTGGGCGACGAAGCTAGAAAAGGTGTAGCCGAGCGCAGCGAGCGTCGCGGCCATGTAGAAGCCTTGCGCCACTTTGACGAGCGTCGCCATAGCGGGAGGCGCGCTAGGAGGGAGATGTAGCGATTTACTAAATGGAAAAAAGTCGCGTCTGCTACCACCGGCAGGAAAGGGGGAAGGACGGTGTGTAGGCCGTAGCTGAGATTGATTGGCGATTAACACTCAATTGATGGCGACGACGGCGTCTATTTGACGGTCAACCAAGGGTACTGGCGAGTCAATCTTTCGTAGTCATCAGAGAGGCTGTGCAGCTCAGTGGCCGGGTGAGTCAGAGCGATTGAGACGAGAGGGCCGTCGTAAAACCTTGTTAATGAGCCAGGGCGACGGACGCGCAATCATTGTTGCAGATGCATGACGTGGAGATTAAGAGGGAAATATTACTCAATTGCGATAAATAAAAAGAGCACATGTTTCCAAGTTTTGATGAAAAGAGAATGAGAATCAGAGTTTGGCGGCGGGGCGGTTCGGGATCGGCAAGCTCGGAACGCCCACATCGTCGCCGGAAGGCTGGTCTAGCTATTCTAGATTCAGCATTACGGAGCACGGAGTAATGTCCGTGACAAATCCACCGACTTGGGTTAAGACAACTAATAGAGCAGTTGTCTACGAGTGGACAGCGCGAGATGACCAGAGCCAACTTGCAATGTTCCGCCTACCTAAACAGTAAGCCTTGGCGGCTGGCGCCAAGCCTTTGGCAACTTTGACCGCAGTGTCTAATTGCTCCCGCAGAAGCAGAGACCTCAGGGTCGCGCACGTGGCAAGGCCTTGACATTTCTGCAGAATGATGGCTGTCATCTTACAGGTGCTGGTCATAATTAGGTAGGAAGCATGCTAGCTCACCCCTCAGCCACTTTGCGAACCGCAGTCCGCCACGGTGTACAGATCAGTTAAAATATTCCATGTAATACTATTAGAATTATATTTCCTGGAATTTACTAGTAATCTTATAGAATACTCTATAAACAGTAAAAGATTACTATACAATAGTAATACTTTTCAAAATTCCTACATATATCCTTGGTTTGGGTCATAAAGCCCTTTCTTCGCATTTTTCACGACCATCTCACATTTATAGCTCGACTGGCTCTCGATTGATTGGGCGCGTATAGGTGTCTCGATAGAACTCTGACGCACAAGCGTGCGGCGTGGCGCTAAGTGAGGGTCGCAATGGTACGCCGTGAGACTTGTAGTACATTTCAGCGCCTGGTGGTAGCGGAGAGGTGTACGGCGTTGGATAAAACTGGCTACCGCCGCCCACTGACATTGCTTGTTGGAGTTCCCTATTCTTTCGCGACCTGTACCGTATGAAAAACACAACAGCAGCGACAATAGCAAGACCACCGCCGGCGGCGCTCACAGCAATCCCGGCCGTGGCACCTGTTGATAACTTTCGGTCTTTTGCAGACGTGAATCTCGAGGATGGCTCGCTGGTGGCAAGACTGGTAGCGCTGGTGGTCGTTGCAGTCGTCGTTGCGGCGGCGGAGGGGGAGGACGATGTCGAAGCGGACGTGTCTTCGTAAGAAATGAAAAAATAACCCGAAACCATATTCTTAGCGTCTTGGGAGTGGCCTTGGCTTGAGTAGTCGCCTTGAAAAAGCCAGAAGAAGAAGTCGTTGGAGTAAGTGAGGTCGAAGTTGTACACCTGAACAACCCAGTCGAAACTGTTAGATCGACTATCTGTCGTCTCTAGTGGCAGAGAAAAAGTCAGCGTCCAACTCGCAGGCAGATGTAGGACTGGGGACGAGGGGCAATGACTAGACAATCGGACAGAGAAATGGACATACGAAAAATAGCAGGGCCTAACGATGCTGATCCTCCAGTGGGTGACTGCTGCCACAGTGCAATGGTATAATTCTCATAATCGATGCCCCGATACGCAACGCGCAAAGAGTGTCCGAGAATCAGAGTCTCACCCTGCTTCCCGGGGTTTGTAAACTCGCACGATATGATCTGGGCGAGAGTCAGCAAGTGCAGCGCCAACTGCACAATTTTCGGCATATTGCAGAGCTGGTCCCTCAAACTAGAAGCTCGTTCAGTCTGTTGAGGAATAGCATTGACGAGACTGAGGCCCGAGGAAGGCGGATCTACAAGACCCAGAAGTCTGAGGCTGATCAATTGTATAAAGATAGAAAAGCTACTGCAGAGCCACTAACTACAAGAGCAACGAGAAAATCTTCTGCAAGGAAGGGGAGAGTGGCCGACAGGTTAGTACCTGAAGGATGCAAGCCTCACATCGGGTAAGACCAACCCAACAAGGCTGCAGGGCGTGGTGCATGAAGTTGCGAAACAAGACTACTTTCTCGAGTCGAGGCGGTCAGGCCAACACTTCGACATTTAACAACATGCGCCTGCTTTGCCCATTATCCATTAAAAAGAATACTTCCAGCAGTAGTGTACATATGCGCTGCCCCGTCTTCTGTGGTTTAAGTGGCTTTTGAGTTTTATTTTGTTTTATTTCCAGCCCAACGGCATTTATCTTTGCGTTCGCTGGCATCGTAGCCGCGCGCGAACATTCTAAATTTAGAGGGGGAAATAAAACTACCCAGTGACAGCGCATGCATTCAGTGTCATGTTATTTGCTGTCTCAGGCACATCCAGTGGTAGAAGGGGCAGCCCTTTTCTGCTCTAGCGACTTTTCTTCTCCTTTCTGGGGCCGGGGGTCGACATAAATCAAGAATTTCAAAAGATTGCAAACTTGTGGAAATTGTATGCAGCAGGTCCTTGTCCGTCGCATCTTGAGTAGCAACGGAGGGCAAGATTTCGTGTCGCCGCGACACTCGTGCAGCGATCGAGGACATTGTTAGCTAGCGTACAAGCTTCTTACTCGCCCATTCATTGCGCTGGACATTATTCCCGGTAGCCTGCCGCCGCTTACTTGGTGATCGCAGGTCAATACCCGTTGACTAGCCCAACGCGGGGGCAATAAGGCTGTGAGAGTCCACTTTCCTGTCAAGCACTCTTGCGGGATTTTCTTCAGTGAGCCTGGTTGCCTGGCTAAAGAGACTGGGCAGCAACATTCGGTCATTAATGAGACACTGAGAAATAGTCATAAACTTCAGTCGTGTGAGAGTAGCATCTACTACTTGCCTAGCGACCGTATCATCGCCAGCTTTGGGTGGCCGAGGCCGCCAAAGAAAAAAACCCGTTCAGTCGTTTTTATGCTGTGTGTACCACTCTGCCACTCACCCAACAGCCAACCAGCTTTGTCCAAGAAGGTTCGTCGGCGCCAAGTGGAAATCCTGGCGCCGGTGCTGCAACTGCTTGGCCAACGATGTGACCACACGTATGTCCTTGCACAGTTACGCCTGCATTCATTCGTGCGGAAATGACAAGGGTTCACATCTCAAGTCAGGCGCTGAGGCGTCCTCATCAATGTGACCACAGCGCGTAAAGGCGGAGAGGGGCTTGCCTACAAAATCCGCAATCAGATCCATGGCCGTCCGCCACCAACGTTGGTGCGGTAAAGCCCCTGCTCTCGTCTGGTTTTTATTTCGCCATGTATATATATATATATATAT